>WOGP01006301.1:542-12484 GCA_015342065.1 Leptinotarsa undecemlineata | reverse complement strand
TATTGTTTGATAATTATATCATTCAGATACAGGTATGCATTGAGTCTGTTAAGATAGCTATATTCAAGAACTTTTGAATAAATAGAAGGAACTGTTATAGGCCGGTAGTTATTAATATTTTTATTGTCACCACTTTTAAAAACTGGAATCACTCTACCAGTTTTCAGATAACCTGGAAAGTTGCCATTACAAAACGATAAATTGATTATATATGTCAGTGACAATGATATAAAAGGGATAACCTTTTTTAACAAGAACTGAGCTACTTCATCAAATCCAGCAGATTTAGAATTTTTTATTTTACGAAATAAGAGTTCAGCTGAAGCATAGGGACATAAAAGTAAATTGGTTTGCATTTTATTGATGGTATCGATTGGAATGTCCGGAGTATAAGGAATCCTAAACAGTACATCCTTTGGGGCATTTACAAAAAATAAATTGAACATATTTGCCACTTCTACGGAATTTTCGACCAAGCATCCTTTATCCATTAATGTTATATTACTCGCCTTGCTATTATTATTTGTAATGTCTTTAATAAGTTTCTAGGCACCTTTGGTGGGATTATCTGAAGAAGCAATAGTATTTTGGTAGATTTTTTTTTCTAGTCGATATTTTGAATTCATCATGTTCCTTCTTTTTTTTATTGTAATAATCACGTAATTGAGGACTTGCTCTAGACAAAACATGTAGATTCTTCAGGTTCTCACTCAATTTACAAACTTCAGAGGTAATCCAGGTTTTTTACCATTATTTATTGTTTTTTTATCAAAGGAAAGTTAAGATCAAAATAGTACATTAGTACGTGAAAATTTCAATAAAAATGTTGAAAGCTAAATTTGTGTCAGACATGCCGTATATCTGATTCCAGTCTTCATAAAAAAGGTTATTGATTAAATTATCTACAGCGTTATCACTGAAGTATCTCTTCTGGCAAAAACCCTGTGAGGGAGCCGTTTCAATGTTTAACTCGACTAGTACTGTACGGTGGTCAGAAACAATGTTGTCAAATACACCAGAAATACCTAAGTTTGAAAAATTTACGAAAACGTTATCAATTGTCGTGATGCTGGTGGATGCTACTCTAGTTGGCCACCTAATGAGGTTAAAACTTATATTAAAAGATGATAAACAATTGAGTAATTTACAATGATCACGGTTCTCTGTCCTCGTGTCAATATTAAAATCTCCACAGACAATATAATGTATATTCGGCTTATAAATGAATTCTAAAATATTATGGAGATTATAAAAAAAATATTCATATCCCCAAGAGGAGCTCGATAACAATTCAGAATACAAAATTTATTATTATTTCTATCTATTATTATTAGAATTGATATAATATGCTCTGGGTAATAATAGTTGAGTTCTCCAAATGACTGTTTTTAAACAGTTTAGTTCGAGGTGCAATGAGTTGAATCTCAAAATGATGAGCAGCCACATTCCGTGGCGTATTTCTGATTTGGACCGCTCTTGGTGGAATAAAATGTGCCAAGTCACTTGAACACTTATCGTGAAAGTATCTATAGAAGAAAGACAAATCTCCTACTTTTCTTCGATGTTACAGGCTATCAAGGTTGCACATGATGTACACGTCACCAATCAGGCGGATGGCTCTTTTCTGGATGGAATTCAGTAAATTCAGGTTTGGGGGCTCCATACATTGGAACAATACTCCAAAGAAGGTCTGATCTCAGCTTTATAAAGCCTCAAAAGTTGCTTTTGAGATGCAGCCTTTCAACCCCCCATCAGCAGAAACCGGAATTGTTCATCCTGATATTGTTAGATCCGGTTCGGAGACATTTCTCTTTTAGGAGAAAACTGATGCCTGGGTTTTTGTGTCATTGAAACGAACTCGGTTAGTTTCACCCCAATTCAAAATAACTTCTAGATCCTCATTAAGACACGCAACTTCCTACAGCCAATGTCCTAGAATCCAAATCTAATGGCGAAACAAGTTTACTGTTTCAATTTATTGGATTCTTTGTTTTTTTCAATGAGTCGTGATATACAATAATAAGAGAGTTGTAGACAATAAGTATCCCTGGTAAACACCAGCGGTGAGGGTAAAAGTATTCGAGAAATATCCATCAACAATCTTTCAGCAAGCTGGAGAGCCATACACAAAAATGATCCGACAAATCATAGCATCGAAGTCTCTCTGTTTCTCGATTGTGTTATTTTAAATATGAGTGATATAGGACAGAAGGTCTCCTGTTTATATTGATGGTTGCTCAAGATATTCAAGCCTTTCAAATATTTAAGGATTTGGTACTTTACGACTTTCGCAATGATTTTTGATATCACTGATAGCAAAGTGACTTGTCTATAGTTATTCAGAAGATTTTTTTTGCCATTTTTGGAAATAGGCTGTTTTCATGATTGTTGATATCACTGATAGCAAAGCGACTAGTGTAGAGTCATTTGGAAGATTTTTCTTGCCTTTTTTGGGAATAGGCTGAACGCGAACAATCGTTCAACAAGAAGGAAAAACCCCCTCCGTATGAGACAGTTTGAAAAGTCTGCAAAATACTGGCGCGAGTTTATTTACACACTTTTTAGGTACGATGACTGTTAGGAAATTTGGTTATTGGTGTGGTCTGCACGATTAGACATTTTCCTCGCCTTTTTGAGTTGATTTGAGGCTATCACAGGTAAGTTTCCTTTCATATTCTGCACTTAATTCCTCATTGAGATTTATTGATTGAAATATTTTTCTCATAGAAGGGACTCACTTTTATAACTACTCATCAATTTTCTTACGCAAATTCCACCTTATTAATCAGACTTGAAAAATTGAACAAGGTGGAGTGACTTCTTCTCGTATATTGCAAACTGTTTATTTTTGCATTGAAAAAAAATTACTTTGATGAACCGCTACGACATTGAAACTATTTTACCGGAGGACGTATCAAAGGAACTTCTACGAAGCCTGACGTTGCATGGAAATTAAACAGATGAGTGAAAAATATTTAAATAAAAAAAGTTATCTGCTTTTACTTGCTTTCCGCGTTGTCTTCCAAATTATTACAAATCATAAAAATTTGGGTATATTTTAATTATTTCATTATTTCGGACTGAAACTCTTACAATATTTTTTCCCTTGCCACATAGGTAAAATTTAAAATCTATTTGAGTTACTGTGAGGAATATTTTTACCATACGTATAAACATAGGTATTCAGAACTCAACGATTCATTTTATCATTTATTTGGTTTAATGCATATCCAAATTTTATTAATAAATTACGTTATATCAGGGATATTGTATATTTTATTCCTTTACCTGATCTAAGTATTCTCAACAACGAGAAAGCTTACACCCCTATGCTTGTAAGCTAGTTGCTAGTGAATTTGAGTTGAATACAGTTTCAGTTGGTGTATTTGTATGATTTGGTGTATGGTATGATTTGAAGTGCTTCTTTGACAGGAACGTTGGTGTAGAGGCTTTCCACGTCGAAACTGATCATTTGATCCTGCTCTTTGACTTCGATTGCCCCTAGTAGTTTGACAAAATTCTTTGAATTCTTCACAAAAGGTGATGTTTTTCCCTGCATTTCATGGGAATGTAGAACTAGACACATTTCTGAAGCACATTAACAACGTGAGCCCTTCCATCACTTTCACAATGGAAGGAAGTCCACAACGAATTACTATTGGTGAAGAAGACCGACACTAAATGGGAAACATCTGTATATCTAAAACCCACTCACACGAGACAGTATCTGAACCAGGAATCTAATCACTATCAATCGACTAAGAGAGGAATCATTGAGACTCTAGTAGGCCGTGCTTTCTGGCTCTGTAATACAAAGGAAGGTCTCGAAAAGGAACTAGGCATCATTAAAAATGACCTTCAACAAAATGGTGACTCCAAAGTGACGGTGGAACAGACTAGGGCTAGAAGACAGAAACAAGGATGAGAAGCCGCCACAACCAATACTTGTAATTCCCTACATCAGAGGAATGTCGGAGAGGATGAGAAGAATTGAGTGCAAGTATAACATCAGAACCTGCTGCTTCAGACCTGGAAACACTATTCGTAGCAGCCTCACGAAAACCAGGCCACGAAACGTGGGTTGCGATTCCAAGAATTGCATTTATCGGATACCTTGCGAGTGCGGAAAATCATACATCGGTGAAACTAAGAGACCATTGAAAGTTTGCATTGCCAAGCACAAGAAACACAAACAGCGAGGAGAAATCAATAAATCAGGAATAGCAGAGCATGTTTGGACTCATCAACAAAACATCAAGTGGTCTCAAGCTGAGATCATCCACAAGGAGGAACACTGTTATTAGTAGAAAATTCAAGGAAGCCGCATATATGTTGTCCAACAATGCTTTTAGCCAAACTAGCGTAGAGATACGCATTATATGGAAACCTATAATAAAGCGGAACACGACCAACTCCCGCAAAAATCGATGACGTGGTAAGATGGAACAGGGAATGGGTGAAAGTACTCAAATTACCTATAAATAGTCAGATCTCGGAGGAATAAGTTCAGTTATCACCCGAGGACGATTGTGGATACTAACAATCGAAACGTCTTGACGTAACTTGGCTTGGAATCTTTCAATTTATAATTTTCATTTCTTGTTAATAATTTTTAATTTTCATCTCGTATTATTAGTTCAATAGGTTTATTGTTGCTTGTATTTACTTCATTGTAATTTTAGTTTTGTTGCTCAATATAATTGTTATTTTTCAGCTAATCTTTATAATCTTTTATAGATTCTTTCAGGGATTTCAAGTCAACCACCTTCAAACAAAATCCCTGAAACTCTATCATGATCTTTCAGAAAATATACTTTTCAATGAATAAGCCGTTAATTACGAAGAATTGGTGTGAATTTTAAAGTTTGTGAAAAATCTGTTCTTTTAGAAAAGTTCGGCCTACCGAAGACAATTTTTTTTCAAATCTGAGTCACTAAAAAATTTTGCTATAAATTTCTCCAATGCATTGTTCTCAACAATAGAGCCCAAGTTTCGTTACAATCCTCGTAAGCAGCCTCTTAAACCCATTCTTAGTTTAGTAACCGACGCAGCAATGTTTCTTGTATTTCCTCGAGCGCAGACAGGACAGGTTGATTGATTCAATATACAAGGTATTACGTTGGAATGTTTGATTTCTAGCCTAGGGCGTACTAATCTTCTACCTGTTCCATTTACTCTTACTTATTTGTTCTTATATAATTCTTGGGCTTTGTTTTGTTTGGATGCGTTTGTGCATTACCCAGCTATTATAAATACCACAATCAGAATCCGATTCAATATTTATGTTGGTATCATTAATCTAGCCGATAAAGTCAATATAGTTGCATACCGGGTGTCAACTAGAAGTTCAGGTCATAAATATGCAGACTATCAGAGAACAACCCACACAATTTAATTTTCAATGAGTATTTTAGTCGTCGCGATCCAACTTCTTACAAGGGGTAAATGATAAAGGATTTTTAATTATTTTTTCAGTGGTATCCTGATTTAACACATTTTCACAAAAAATCAATCTCAAAATGAATAATAGAAATTAGAACTCGTGTGTATGGAAAGTAATGACATTCAATTCATTATTTACTTGAAAATTATTATATAGGAACTACTTTACATTGCATGGTAGGTCGACTATCTCCTCGGACGTAAAATTCCTAGTAGCTTCAAATATCATAATGTTTGGGAAAGAAATGTTCTGGCTGTTCTTGTGGAAGAATTAACCCTTCCTGAAAATACACCTCATTCAATTCAAACAAGATTCCAATGGTTGGGATTCAATCAAATAAGCGAATGTATGTCTATACGTACTGTCATCGATGATAACTCATTCATGATATGAAGTCGTAATGTCATGAATGAATTGAGTGCTTTATTTTATACTGTTATCCAGATTGGCGCTGAAGAGGCAGTAAGGCAAGAGTGTTATTGGGAAACATCGAATGTCTACCAGTGACAGTGTTTCATGTAGGTAAATTAAATTTTACCTCTTTCATTTACTATATTGTGTAGCAATCCTATGAATGATAAATCTGATTTAATTCTATAACGAATGTTTGGAATACAAACGGAATAGGGAAACGTATTTTTTGTATGATTCAGTGTTCATATAGAAGTATTTGTTTCGAAACTATTTGTCTTTCGTGTAATTTAATGTTAAAATGAAAGTAGATGTTTCGAGAGGGATTTTTATTACAATTTCTGCATGATCTACACAACTTTGCTTGGGGTTTATTTTTCGAAATTGATTGTTTTCTTTTTTTATTTGAAATATTTTCACATTTTTTATATAAAAGTAGAGAAGTAGAAATCCAAAACCTTCTTATTTCATGAATATGTTCGATACGATATATTTTCACATTTAAACTGAAATCAATTTCAATCATCTTTTCTGATCTAAAAACACTTCTCACCAATGTATCATATATTATTTTATTGACAGTTCTAATTTTTCAGCTACAAACATTTTCAACCAAAGAACGGCTCAGGTACTGGAAAAAACATGCCTTATTCATCTATACTTTCATAAGAAAGTTATGGTCACCAAAAAAAAAAAACAAATCAATATAATAAAATTCAAAAGCGTCATTTATGAAATCTTCGGCTCCCGCTAATTAGAGCCGTTTTCAAAAATCACTTGGAACTGTACTTAGAGGACTCGAGGATTAAGTTGTAATCTCTCTTGCCCCAAGTCTCGTCACTAGCAGCTGTAAGATCTTTTTACACAGGTATCCGGTCTGCCGGACCAGGTACTTGAGTTATTTTCAGGTATCTTGCATGACAACAATGACCTCCATGAAGTTGAAAAGTTTTTCAATTTAGATTGCATCACGAATTATCCTGGCGTGAAGGTTTTTCTCCGTAGCAATGGTCTTGGTGTTTTCGAAGCCATTGTGTGGCCTGTTTCCTGGTGGTGTTTGAAGAGATGATGTTGGAACAGCTAGTTCATGGTCATAGGCTCTGTTGGAAATTCTTCTATTGGTACGGCCGAATGTAAGTTCTAGGACAGTTAGAACATGGTATTTCGTATATGCCCTGTGCTTCATTGCGTATAGAGTCCTTGGGTGCTCTTAAAAGAGTGGAGATTTGATTGTTAGCTGCCAATACTGTCTTTATGTTATGTTTTTTCAGAATTCGGCTCACTTTGTCAGTAACTCCATGAATGTAGGGTAAAAAAGATTTTGCTTGGTTAGTCTGTTCCTCGGGTAACTCGTGTCTTTGTTGTCGTTGGATGGCTTTTTGTCTTTAGGAGACGGTATAGTCGTTTTGGTAAAGGGCGGCTTTGAGGTCCTATAATTCCCTGGATATCTTATGGTTATCAGTGAGTCTTATAGAACGATATATGAGGGAATTCAAAACGAAATTCAACTGGGCAGGATGATGCTGTGATTTAGCACTGAGATAGCGGTTAGTATGGGTAAGAACGTCCAGGAATGGAAGTGAGCTATTATTTTCAACTTCCATTGTGAACTTTAGGTAGGGATGTAAGAGTTGATGTGGTTCAGGAATGCGTGACAGATGTTTGAATCTATGTGGCCATATAACGAAGACCTTATCTACGTTTCGGAACCAACACGTGGGTTTGAGATGGTTTTGAAGTCCTCCTCGTAGAGGTTTGCAAGAACTGGAGAGAGAGTAGAACCCATTGGGGTGCCTTCCACCTGTTTGTACAATTTGCCCTTGAAACGAAAATATGTGCTGGAGATGCAGTGGTTGATGAGGTTGAACGTGTCTTGTGGAATTTGATGTTTTGTTTTGAGAAGGGACAAGCTTTCGGATACTGGGATATTTTACTTGTCCCTTCTCAAAACGAAACATCAAATTCCACAAGACACGATCAACCTCATCAGGCACTGTATGTCCAGCACATATTTCCGTTTCCAGGACAAATTCTACAAACAAGTGAAAGGCGCCCCAATGGGATCTCCTCTGTCTCCAGTCCTTGCAATCCTCTACATGGAGGACTTCGAAACCAAAGCTGTCTACACGTCTCATCATAAACCAACCTTTTGCATTATTTCGAGCCCTCGTCTATTTAAATATTGAAACTTCTTCAGAACAAAGTAAATTGAGAAAATATACTTTTGGAATAATAACTATAAAAACAATGGTACAGTATAACTGATGGCAAACTTTAGGACGTATTTGTAATAATGTCAATGTGATTAACACAGTGTTCACCAAGAACTACTTTGCTTGTTATGAATGAAATATTTCCAGACAGAATAAATCGATGAGAACAAGCTTTTTTATAAAACGTCATCTAGGAAAGACATTTTACGGTTTAGTTTTCATTAACCCCGTATATTGAAAACCTAAGAGTGATTGTGCACATTCACTTTGGTTTCATTAGTATGTGACTTGTTTCAAAATACGATACCAACGGCATTGAACTATACCTTTGAAATAATTCAAAATCATTCAAATTATAATCATTAATCGTTGCTGTGGGAACGAAGTAGACCTATTAATTGATGCAATGCAAACACGTAATCACGTTATGTTATTTCATGCCTAATAACTTTTTGCACCACAAAATCATATCGCATTTAATTATGTGAACCAAAGAGCAACAGCCTGTAGCGAACAAAAAACTCATATCTTTGTCACTTTTAATGAAACAATTATTTTGTACCTAACGCGGATGCTTTTTGCACTGAGTACTCGGATATCAGTTCTCCAATTATACTGAATGAATTCACGTTTTTCTCGGCAAGTCTAGAAGTTTTTAGGCCTGGTAACGAACGATTCTGTGAAACGAGTACGCAGTCTAACAGTATCAAACTTTATATATGGTGTATAATATGACTTTTTCATTTGGTAAGAAATTTAAAAAGATGGACAATTTTGATATCAAAGCATAAAATAAATATTGATATTCGACACTCCTTTAGCATTAAAGTAGAAATTATGTTTTTTGTATTTTTGAGGAATGATTATTCGAAATTTTTTGTTTCTGCATAATTGAACAAAATAAAAATGAACTAAATTTTTTGATATAGAGATAAAGAGTCTCAAAAACAATTAATGCCTTCATTATTAATAACATGTTGGTCAAACCACCTACACTGACATAAAAACTTAGCAAGTTGACTTGGATATCACACCAATTGGTAGTTCCACTCATGTCTTGTTTGTTATTTTCAACAAGTACTTTTCTTGGTTATTCACATATTGTCTTCAATCAAGCTGTCTACCGGTGGCGCTACTTCCATCAGAAAGTAGTATCAACTTTTTTCTTCCTTGCTTGAAAAAGTGACTGAAAGTTGATTATTTTAAATAACACCTTTGTATTAATACGAATTCAGAAAGCTGTTGAAATTTGATTTCTTTCTATGTATATCATGCGTATAATCAAGTGACTTTTGAGCATTGTTTTGTGAAAATATCCTAATAACTCTCCAGAATGGTATTCCCATTCGGTATTTTTTAAGCAGGCCATGATTACTATTTGACAGTAACCTTGAGACATTCTCCTAATAATATTGACATTTTCGTCACTTGTGAAGATTCAAATAACCCCAAAACGATGGAAAATATCTTTTCTAACGAAATTCTGATGAATTTGACATTATTTTTGGACTGTGTGATAAAATTATCAGCAAAACATGTTGAATTATCAACGACAGATATCCGAACCTCAAGAAATTTATGTGAGTTTGGAACAAAATTCAACTTTCTGTTGAAGGTCTTGAGACTTCATTGTTTGAATTGTGGTGAATTCATAATTATTCATTTTATGTCTTCGCAAGATTCTTTGAACGATGAATAGTTTATACCCGAATCTTCTTCAGCACCTCTCATTGATCACTCAGGAAATGCGTGAAAATATGCTGAGACGTTAATCTTGATCTGCTTAAAGTTGATCCAAATGCTTTGCAATTAATTGTTCTGAATTCGTATAAATTTCGTGAGGTTCATTTGCGGCAGATTCATAAACCTTTGATTGAACTTTCTAACATGTCCTGCTGATAATTTCATAACACTGCCCAGAAGAACTTCGTTTGTATAGTTTAATTCCATCGTTTTAAGTTATATGAAACTTCTGAAGTGACAAAAATATCAATATTATTAGGAGAATGTCACGTTTCTGTCAAATAGTAGGGCAGCGTGTGTATGAAAGGGTCAGGCTCTGAAAGAACTGATGTGATTTTCTACCACTTACTAAAATCCTACCATAATTTAATTTCAATGTTTGTATGGCCACACTGAATGGCTGTCGGTAAACCACATCAAAGATTTCAGGACCAAAAAGCATTTTTTTTGTGTTCACCTAATTTGTTTTACAAAGAAAAGTGCAGTATGAGTTGATAAAATTGATATGTTGTAATGTTACGAATATATTTAACATTCTCTTACGATAATTTCGATGTGATGATGTTTAGGCGAAATAGCTGTATTTTCAGGTTTCAACTTAAATGACAAAAAAATGTTTTGAAAGAGCCACTTGTGGAGGCTTTGAAAGGGCCGACTCTTTCATGGCATCAAAACTGGCTCTTTCAATACATTACAAACTCTTAGTTTTAAATTGCCGTCTTTTTAATATTGTATTTATTTATGTCCACGCAATCATCTGGAAGGAATAAGAGACAACGGTTTACAACTGACGCAATAGAAGAGGCTGTAATGGAGGTTCTTGCCGAAAACCAATCTATAAATCTATAATATAAAACGGCCTTAACCTTTGGCATGTCCAGGGCCTATTTGACAAAAATTGTTAAAACATCTCGGAATTCTAAGGAGAAGTATGCGCAACACCCTAATATAGGTAACAAAAGCATTTTTTCTAAACAAAAAAAAACGTATTGGTTTCATATTTGAAAACTGCATCTAAAATGTTCTATGGTTTGACGAAAAAACAAACAAGATAATTTGCACTCCAGTATGCTGTGGTGAATGGTATCTGTATAACAAAATGAAATGTTGACAAAATTTCATCCGTGGAACGGCATCGAGTATTCATGATGAGGCACAAAGACTTGAGCATCAGAAAGCCGGAGAGCGGAAGTCCACAGCGACAAGCTTCAACAAGACAAACATTAGCACATTTTTTTGAAAAACTGACCAACCTTTACGAAAAGCATAATTTCCAACCACATATGATTTTTAATCCAGACGAAACAGGATGCAGCACCGTTTCAGCTCCTCCTAGAATCATCGCTGAAAAAGGGTCAAAAGAAATCACAAATCGCAAGCCCCGAAATTATAAGATCTTTTCTCAACTCAGGCCCCAGTTTAAAATCAAATAATCGTAAAATGTCATCAGTTGTAATCACTGATACTTCGGAAAAAAAATCGTGGATAAAGAGAAGAAACTAATTATTTACAAAAAGCAAGTTTACTCAATAACCATCACCTGACGTTAACTTTTTTGATGTTTTTCAATGCTGGCTCTTCCATACACACTCTCCCCTATAGTTCTTACTTCTCAAGAGCGCCCGTATTCAGCATTTTGTTTCTCAAAGTGCGTATTCACCAAAAAAGCGAGCACGAGCGAACATGAGCGAACACGAGCAAACATACAGGAATGCTCGCTGATGCTCATTCGTGCTCGCTTTTTTGGAAAATACGCACCTTTAGATTTAAATGCTATGAACTCCATTCTGGGAAGATATAATGCGGAAAGCGTTTTAGTTGTTGTAGAATATTAAAGTGCGTATTCACCAAAAAAGCGAGCACGAGCGAGCATTTATGTGCTCGTACAAGCACGAGCGAACAAGAGTCAACGACCATTCTGCATCAATAATCGTCTGGTGAGTACGGGCTAGCGAGCGAACGTATGCTTGTTCGCGTTCAGAAAAGATCGGGAAGGCGCTACATCAAAAGGTGCTAGCACAAAGTGGAATGATCAACTACGACTACGAACTAGAAGATATTCGCTCTGGTGTGGACAAGACATCAATATGTCGAGCAAACACGAGCGAACATGAGCGAATACCAGCAAACAT
>WOGP01006300.1:0-12485 GCA_015342065.1 Leptinotarsa undecemlineata | reverse complement strand
ACGCGCGTTTCGCCAACAAAGTTAGCATCCTCAGGAGAGACCAATTTTCTTTTCCTGAGGATGCTAACTTTGGTGGCGAAACGCGCGTCGAGTGCAAAAATATTAGTTTGGTGTTTGGATAATTGATCAAAGAAGTTATTCAATTGAGAAGGTTAATAACGTGTTTTGATATTTCTGACACTGAGAGGAAGATTTCAGATCCGGCTAGGAGAAACAGAAGTGGTCGGGAGTGATACACCACTACTCGTAGGCAAAATAAAATGTAATTTTTCTTTTCCTTGGGAAGAACCCATTCTCAGAGCCAGAGCTATGGCAATGGTTTGTTCATAAATGAAATAAAGGCAAATGCATTGAGATTTTTTGCCTTTAGAAAATCTTATAAACTCAAAAACTGGAGTCCACGCAGGCAATAATCATACAAAATCCATTGAAATGTTGAGTTGATCATGAAAAGAGAAATGAAAATTTCTATGTGTCTTACCACTTTTATTTGTAACTATACAACAAACTTATACAATAAACTAACAATGATTCATTACATTCGCCATTATTTACCACCCCTGTAAGTACTAATAGAAATAGAGGTACTTGACTTCATTGAGTTTTTTGAATTTACAGTTCACAATGTGGATGAGCCAATTTAAAAACCAGAGAGTAATTTGATTGATCATTTAACAGGTTTCACCCGCAATGTTTATGATTGTGAATTTCCAAGGATTCTAAATAATTGAGTTTGCAACCCTTTCTTGCATAGTGCAGAATTTCCGTATCATTTAGATTCGGAAACTTGTGGTTGCATGCCAAGGAATGGTTTGAAAACGTCGAATAATTTTTTCCTAGTCCTTTTTTGAATGTGATAATAAATTCACTTTGTTTTACCTCAAGTGTGAAGTTATTGCAGTCCAATAGTCCTTTATGGAATGAGGAGTTCATGGATAGTGTATAGTTCAAAGGAGGTACATATAAATTAGTATTCCTTCTAGTGCAGTAATTATGAATTTGGTGATTGAAAACAATAAATTGGTCAAAATATGAGGGGCATTACCGGAGAGTATTTTGAAGATGAATTCATTAATTATGAACAAGTTGAAACCAGATCATTCTGCATCAGTATCCATACATAAAAAAAACATCGAAAACATTCAACGAAATTATTTTGAAATCAAGTCATACACGGACAAAATCCGGGAATACGAAGAAAAAAAAAACAAAAAGTGTATAATTCATCTTGTTCTTGGAGAAAATATTATATAGGTGAATCTTGAAGACTCATAAATGTAAGAAAAATGAACATAATGAAATAAGATCAATGACCAAATACTTCAGGCAAAGAACCAATGTATTTCAAGTAACGTTGTGGAAATTGGCACTTGGTTTTACCACTGCTGAGGCGAGAAGTTGAGGAAGAAAATATCAGTGTAAAATGATTTCTCGGCAAACGTCTTTGTATTCTATAGGATATGATATCTTGACATTTGTCACAAAAATACATACTATCAAAAAATCGTATTCGAAAGTATTTAGGTTTCAAGAACAAAAAAAATATTTTTTCTAAACGTCAGCTGTAGTACTGAAAAAAAATTAATATTGAAAATTTAATTTTTTCATTCATTGAGTATATTTATAGGCAAAATTTTTAAATACGAGTTACTGATGTTCTAACCAAAGTTAATTTATTGGATTGTGAAAGTTTAGAAACCCAAAAAACATGAAGGAACGTTACCTCCACAAAAAATGACTGAAATAATAATAATGTAATATTGAATTATTGATATGGATCATTCATTTGCGGAGCCTCAGAAAGGTCAATGAAATTGTTCATTTCATAGCCTACATGTGTTTTGTACGGCCAACTCAAATGTTAATATGCAAATTCTTCCGCGGCGTGGAAATCGTGAGATAGACTGTAAAAAATATTTGAATAAAAAGTAAAAGGGATGATAAGAAAGTTATCATTATTTTCGGTAAAGGCAAATTTATACTGAATAAGGAAATTTGCTATTGAATTCTTTAAAAATGGTTGGAATAATTTGATTGTGGAGTGTACATCTGGTATATATTTAAGAAATAAAATGGAGATTATTCCGCCTATATGTTATCCTTGAAGAATTCCACATATTTCAAAAATTTGTGATGCACATCAGCATATTTATATAGTTAACTCATCCTTTCTAACACGTTACCGTTGACACCAATGCTAGGAGCTTTGCCATGAAAAGTCATATTATGCTTTTCATATTAAATTGAACTTTTTATTTATCGAACAATCTACAGCTGCCGGACTGAGTCATGGCCGGTGAGAAGTCTCTACCTCAAGATATGCAGTAGATGTGTAGAAATCTTGTTATCCGTCTGTTAGATTATTCGAGCCGTACTACATGAAATTGCAAACAAAAGTTTCTAATCTTTTTTTACACGCTTTATATTAGCTTCATCTGTATATATGTTTGTTTGTAACTCTCCTTTTAATTTCATATCGGGATCTGTATTTGACAGAATTATCGACCTTATTGCTTGATCTATTCCCGGGAAGGTGGCGTTGTACGTCACCTCTTTGATATATCGACATTATTGTTTGATCCATTCGCGGGCAGATGGCGCTGTACGTAACCTCCTTGATATATCGACCTTATTGCTCGTTCTATTCGCGGGCAGATGGCGTTGTACATAACCTCCTTGATATATCGACATTATTGATCGATCTATTCGCGGGCAGATGGCGCTGTACGTAACCTCCTTGATATAATTCGAACCCACTTTACATGTATTTCTTCATTTGCAAAAAGTATTTTTTTTATTTGTAACCCTCCTTTGCGCGTCTGCTGCCTTCGGCTTGGTAGCTTTTGACATATTGTGTTTTGGTTCAGATATGTTGATGACGTACTAGCTGTTTTTGATGGTTCAAACAGACAAATTATTCAATTTTTAAACTTTTTCAATAGTCTGCATAACAAAATTAGATTCACAGTAGAAATCGAACAAAACAAGAAGCTTAACTTCTTAGATTTGAATATTTCAAGAGTTAATAATGGTTTTCAATTCAATATCTACCGGAAAAACACGTTCACTGACTGTACAATTCTCTTTGACTCTTTCAGTCCGCTCTCTCATAAGTAATCCGCGTTTAGGTCAATGATACACTGAACTTTCGCAATCCCTTTACCGGAAAAGAATTTCAAAGATGAAATAAAAATAATTAAGCACATTGCAGTGAACAATTAGGTAATAGAAAAGATAATCGTAGGTAAAACTCACAAAACATTCATGAGTATATTACACCCATACTGCCGAGAATACAATATAGTCAAGTACAGTGGCATCAATTACACAGGTAAACTTTCAGAAAATATTCAAAATTACTTCTCTAAATACAAAATATCAACAGCTTTCACAAGTAATAATAATTTAGGTAGAACTCTGTTTACTGCAAAACCCAAACGGGATAGAATGAAAATATCAGGTATATAAGAATAGAGTATGGCGAATACTTTGCAGTATATACAGGCCAAACCGATAGAAATTTTGACATAAGACTGCGTGAACACGTCTGTTTGGACAAAAAATCTGGAATGTACGAACATCTTTAAGAATCAAATCACAAGATAAATGAAGATAACCTCAAAATCCTACACATTTGTTATAAAGGGAAAAAATGAATTTGTTCGAGGCCATGGAAATTAATAAATCAATTAAAAATCAGAAACATATACCCCTGAACGAGCAACTCGATTTATGTAGGTCTCCTCTTTTGAATTTACGAGTTTAACAACCCCGAGAATTTTCAGGATGGTTTTTTAAATTGGCAAAACTGATTCGCCCAACTACCTGTCTGTCAAATACTTGATAATGGGGTCAAACCCGAAACCGGTCGTATAAATAAAACCTACCAGTGGTATTTAGACAAAAGTGTTTTTATTCATTTCATTCAAGTGATCATGAATTACCATAAAGTAAACAAGTCATCAATCACACATATTGTATTAACAGTGAAATAAAGTTGAGTTTGATTATTGTATAGTGTAGTCAATAATATTTTATCAAACTCACATACCCGCTCATATTTTCAATTATTCCCAGGATTGGAATACCAGTCTTTTTACAAAATGTTATTTCTTTCCTAACATCCTCAATTGATAATTGCTGTGGAGTTGTTACTATCATCGCACCATCTAGTTTAACAGATTTCAAATTTTCCATTACCGTTATGTGTTCGTCAGAAGTTCCTGAAATTATTAAAGTCATTAATTTGAAAAAAAAAGAAAGAAAGTCATTAATTTTGAAAAAAATAAAAAGAAAGATAGTCAAACAAATATTGTAACCTAAGAAAAAAATAAAAGTTACAAATCAAAATAAGCTAATGATCAACATTGTATTCATTAAATATTAACGAAGTTTCATCCCAACACCAAACCGTTATTTTAACACCTCAACACGTGTTTCGATCACCAAGTGATCATCTTCAAGAGGAAGATTAAACTGATTCTAAATAGTATTCATTATTTACCTAGGTTGATTTGATTTAGTTTTTTACTCAAATGCAATTGAATAATTTGGGGGTTTATTTGTTTCAAACATTTTTTGTAACGATTTGTTGACAATTGTCAATCATTTTGTCAGTATATCATCTTCCTTTCCGGTCTTTTTAGTAAAACTATATTTTACATTTATGTGTTGTTTATGTGTTATGGCTTCAAAATTTGTATGTTAGTCATGTCTGCTGCTTTGGTTCATGACAAAGTTACTGTAGCCTGTTTTTGTCACCCATGAAGTAGGACAACCAAAAACTAGAATCCTCTTTACATATATCAAAGCCTTTCGAGTCTCTTTCAAATTTTTTCATTTAGACGTTATTGAAATCTACTGTAACAGCTTACTGAAATGATTCCTATATCACATACATTAATCATATAATGGACTCCTTATATGGCTTTTCGAATATAACTTCTGATTTGTTTTTGAAATTTTCACTTTACTCTCGAGATAAATTGTCAAAGGTACAGGCCAAATCTTTTCTGACTTATACATACCATAAGTTTCTTCACAATTTTCTTTCAATCATCAGTCCAAACTGAATATCAATGATAATTTCTGGATAGAAATAAAAATGTTTGTTAAAATTTTGTAATTATTATCATGGATAGTGTCATCAATTTTCATAATCCAAGGAGTCTGTTCAGTTATTTAGTGTCAACAAAAAAAATCATTCTAGAGTTCCATTTGCAGTATATTTATTTCGTTTATACTTTTGGAATATAAAGTGATGTCACCCAAATCTAGTTTATTTTATCCTCATACTCCTATAAAAAACAGTAATCATAATTCAAATTCTTGAAGACTGTTATTCTGAAACTATTATGAGAACCTTCTAGTTTTTACTCATACTTTGTTGAAAAATTAAATTTATATTTTTATGTACCTAAGCTTTGTGTTGTTTATGTTTTGTCTATGTATAAAACAGAATTGTGGTGATGAAGAAATATCTAATGTTTTCAAATAAATGCCTTTAGAACAAGGTACCTATTTGAAAACATCAAAATTATTCCTTCCTTCAAGACAGATGATACAACAACTATATTCAATTACAGAGCCATAACGTTATGCCCTGGTATAACTAAACTATTCAAATCAGCTCCAAATTAACTCTGAATAAATTTGTTAGTGACATCGTTGAGGTTTTGGATGGGTCCAAGGTCTGTCTTGGACTATTCTTGGACTCTTATAAAGCTTTTGACTGTATTAACCATCAAGTTCTCCTACATACATTATCGAGATATAGTATTTAAGTTATAGTAATGATTGTTTGATTCATATTTATCTGATCACTTTAAAAAAGTCAGGGTTTTGAATTTGGCTGTCGTCACTAATGGTGTATCCCAAGGATCCACTTCAGTTCTCACTCTGTTATTATTTTTATAAACGATGTTCTTCACGATATTGTTAGAAACAATTACATCTGTACATTAGCTTCATTTGCTGATAATACTAACATCTTGATGACATATAATAATTATGACAGATGTGTTCTTCTTACTAAACAATTGTATGCCAAAGTTAGTTGATGAGTGCAAATGAATAAACTCTGCCTAAATGAAGACAAAACTGTATGCACTTCATTCAGTATGTAATACTCTCAGAAAGAACCATTCCTTTAAATGAGAGAACCTTTGAATATCAAGAACAATAAAAATGCTTGGGTTGGTGATTGATTTTAACCTCAACTGGACCAAACAAATTGAGTTTCTTTGCACTAAATGCTACTACGATATATGCCCTAAAAATTTCTGAAAGACAATGTAGTAGAAACATATTGAGACAACTATATTTCGCAACAGTTCATAGCCATATGAGGTACTCTATAGTATTGAAGTTTCTGAAGTTGTAGTGCAAAAAAAGTTATATGTGTGTTTTCAGAAATAGAAAAATTTATTTCATGTAAACAATTAGACATGTATACATTCTCCCAGATAGTGATATGGATCACATTAGATAAATAAAATAGTGTAAAATACGCCTTACATGATTGATCATACAAGTAACAAGGTACATATCATAATTGAAGACATGAAGTATATACATGTTAAAACTAAAGAACATGATAGTAGTCCCAATGAGGTAGAGTATTACCTACTCACATGCAGATATCAACTACATGATTCAGATAATCATCTACGGAGTAAAAGATAATCATCTACGGAGTAAAAACAGTGCTGTGTTGAATATTTACGGATCTTAGTTTTGAATGATGCAGAAGATATATTGTCATTATTGAATTTTTTGTGGCAGATCATTATACAATTTTATACCACCATTACTCAATTTTTGTTTCCAATTCTTATTACATTCCGTTATTTGATAGAAACACATTTTCTCATTATGAATATGACTAAAAATGCCAAAGAATTTTTAAATAATATGTCTGAAATAATAGTCTACCTGGTGGTGTATCAATGATTAAATAATCCAAGTTACCCCAACATACATCAGAAAGAAACTGCTTAACCATTGCTGTTTTCTTAGGGCCTCTCCATACCACAGCGGTATTTCTATCATTCAATAAGAATCCAATTGACATAACTGCCAAGTTTTGTTGTTCATCTGTATAAACAGGAACCCACCTAATAAAAAATTATCAGTTATGATTGAGTTTCAAATTGAATATTTTGAAAAGTATACAGTGTATAATGCAGACAGACCACTTGTCACAGTTAACTATTCAATTATTTGAAATTGGTTTCTCATCAAAATATAATATATTTTCTTTGTGTTATTTATTTCACTGATAGTATTTTCCATTGGTCCTACATTTATTGGAATAAAATGGAGTTATGTTATGAATACATTTCCTCTTAAAATTATTATATTTATTTTAAACAGATCATTTGTTTGCAGATCCTTAAAACAAATATATAACTGCTAATGATTGATAACGGCGATGAGTCATGCAACACTAATGTCTTTCTCATACAAAAATAGTGTCTGACATTGATACCTTGTTCCATTCAAAAGTTGATATGGGGAGGAAACTAAGACAGAAATCAATTCTTGAATCAAATCATGCATGACAAATGACAATTATAGTTTCACAATAAATTTTATATAAGATGAGTTTCGCTACACAATAGCTTACTAAGTTCGACTGGTGAAGTCATCATGTAGTGAAACGTGTTTTAAATGGAATTTATTGTAAAAATTGTATAATCACGAATAAAGTTATTAACTTTCATCAAGTAATGAGTTAGATTATTTATAATATGCATAACATTCGTTTAAATTATAATAGTCACTCATAATCTTTGCGTAAGTACCTGTAATGTCTTTTTTGTAGTATGAGGCTAAATTGAAAACGTTATTCACTGAATAAGCGTCAAAAGTGTATTACGTAGGCATAACATATTTTTTGATATCCAAGAGTAATATTATGGATATGTAGCATTTGAAAGATAGGAAACTGTCTTTCAAGTATTGAGATATTTTTATCACACCAGTTAATCACTTTCATTAGATCTAGAGATACTTAGCCAGGTAATGTTTATATAAAATAAAAACAAGTTAGGACCTGAACTGACCCTTGGGAACACCTGTCTTCACATCATTTAATTTTGATCTTTTAGTTTTCACAAACTGTCTCAAGATATGACTTGAACCATTTAGAAGCTGAAATATCAATATCCATATATATGAATCAATGAAATATAATTCTTAAGTATAAATAAATACCAAGAACTCATTTTATTGATTGAGGAATTAAATTATTCACTACCTTTTGTGAAAACTGTGAATGATTTTTTTTCTGAAATTACTGAATTCACATAGGATTCTTTTTTTGACATGATATGCGACGTAAAAGTATTGAAATGATTTAATATAGGGTGACTCCAGTCTTGAGTTGCAAATTTTTAGTAGGAAGAAGTCGAACTACTATTAGAAACGTATGACTCATGACTCTTACACACACGTATTGAAACAATATATAATATTATTTCAATGCTCTTGCGCGAATGTTCCCACTGAGCATTAATGATTCAACTGCTTACAATTCATTACAACTTGAGATTTAAGACTGTTAGAATAATCCAGCAGTACTGTTCTTACCCTCCATCTGCCTGATGTACATCTTTACCTTCTAATTGCAACAAATAAGGTATACTTGGTCCACACAAATCTATATCCAATAAACCAACCTGTAATGAAAAATTGCATATATATATTATACTTTATGCATGAACTATCCATATACCTTATATCCTTTTTCTTTAAATGTTAAAGCCAATTGAGTACTGACAGTTGATTTACCAACTCCGCCTTTTCCGGATAATACCAATATAACGTTTTTAACCGTTTCCAACATTTTTATTTTGTCAATTAGTAAATAAAACTCAAACCAATAAATGTAAAAATATAACCTCTACCTACTTCAAATCTGGACATCTGACACCTGTCAAGAAATAATAAACATAGGTGTTCTGGCGCTTGTGTACCTATTCAAAACGTATTCATTTGTGATTTAAGCGTTGAAACTATGACGTCACATCAACTATGATTTGAAACCATGGACAATGGAATACTAATAGGTCCATGTTTGGAATATAATCATGATGATTTAAAACTAAGATGTCTAAAAAAAACCCTGGTGCGTCTACTTACACATGCAAAAGTTTGGGACTTGGCTACTTGATTAGGAGAGATCAGCGTCGTTTCAGATGGCGCAAGCAGTCTTTATAGTAAAGTATGATAATAGACAACACAGGGTGTATTTGAATTTATATTTAATTTCAAATTCCACATTAATTTTTTATGCTACTGTGCTTTAAGGATAACTTGAGTAATGAGTTAATGAATGTTTTGTGTTTTAAGTGTTATTGACGAATTGTCAGTAGCCAGAAGTTCTGGTGAATTGTTTGTTGAAATGACAACCCAAGCAAAGTTTTGATGAAATTTCGTTTAATTCCTTAATATTTCAACACAAGAAATGTTTGCAGATCTTATTATGTACTTGACACTGGTTGTTAATCGGAACGAATTCCGCAAAACAGGTGGTAAGTATAAAGATTATATACTTGAATACATGTTTTTTGGTATGGTATTGGAATGGAAATTTTTTTTTATCCAGCCACAGAGGTCTTAAACTCCATGTTTCCAGAAAAATTTCGTTTTATTTTGGACAGAAGCTAATCATTATCTTCGTAAACATGAAATTTCTTATTTTTGTGATATCAATCTTTTATTTATATCACAACTCATGGAACTAGAATATTTCCTTCAAGAATCTAATGAATGTTCCTTACATTTTTTTATTTTATTTCCATCATATTCTTATCGCATCAAGAAAAGTGAAATCAACAGTAGCGTGCGAGATCAACAGTAAAAATTTTTGATTTTCGACTTATTGATACTGGAAATTAGTTATTACCAATATAATAAGTACAATAATTACCTACTCATTTGAAAAATCAGCTGAATATGTCTTTAACCTTTGATTTTCACGCAATTTACATACATGTAATACAGGAAATAATAATTACTTCCTCATTTTCCCAAAATGTATTTATTTGCAAACTTCACAAAAAAATCAAATATATAGGTATGATAGGAAGAAAATTACAGCAATAAAACACGAGATAATGAATGTATAACTATGTTATATATAAATGCAGTGTGTCACAAGAAGTATGCAACAAATTAAAAGCAATTTTACTCTGAATGTCACAAAAAAAGTTATTTGTGATAGAAGTTGGTGCATCGCAAGGAACTTCGTGATGGGGAAAGTTGTGTTGAGTCCTTGGTTTGTGCATTAAACATCATTCTTTTCAAAAAATCATTCAGAACTCTGTCTATTTTTGGAAATAAAGAAAAATTTCATTAGGAATATTTAAAGTTAAAAAAAACAAAAGCAATTATCTCTTATATACTGTTATGAATTCATGAAACAACCAATATTTTAGTAACTACGGTACAACGGAATATTAATTGAACATGATTTGAATAATGACTTGATGACATACCAGTGAGATTAAAAAAAAATTATAAAACAATTCAATTAGGACCTCCCTGATACAGATTACAAAAAAATATTCCTAGTGAATTCTTTGTCAAACTTTTTGATTACCTGTTAAGAGATCCTTTTGATAAGCACCAACTTTTAACTGAATTTTTTTTCAATTAATAATAAGAAAGTTTCCTCTTTGATGCGCATAACATTTGGAACAAGCAGTTTATATACGAAGAACAATTTAATGAGGGGAAACAAAGCTATTTTCTAATAGATATTCAACCAAAATACATCTACTCATATTGACTATGGATGTATGTATATCACACATAGCATTTCTACTAATGAATAGATTTTCTTATACATGTATATCTTGTTACATACACAAAATCATTCAAGAGAAATAACACTACATTCCCACCTCGAGCTAATGTTTATATCTCAAGAAATCTAAATTATATTGTTATAGTTGAGTTGATATTGGCTCTCTGAAATATCAGATATACAGGGTGTTTCAAAATTCCAGACAAATATTTCTAGGGTTGAAAATATGAATGAATTTCCCATAAACAAACGTGAAAAAACGTAAGTTTTGAATTCAAAACGATGAATGAGGGTTGCCTGCAAGATTTATGTCCAAAAGTGTCTTATTTCTTCCAAAAAAAAATCTATCTTGATCACCATCAGGTTAGCCGTGAAAAAATCTGAAATTTTTACTACTTGCCTGTTTTGAATAAGCTGTTTTCCAGAAAAGCAACGCTGAATGAAGGGAGAATATTAAAGTAACAAACTAAAATACTAAGTGGCCTCATGACTTTTTATTTGTGATGTCTGGTTTCGGGTTATTAAACCATTATAAAGTACTGTAACTAGTATGACAAATGAGTTCTCATATATACAATAACACATCCTTGATGCCTCTAGGTTAATTAAAACCTTACCTAGATGGCAAAATGATTGTATTATTGTATATACAACTTTGTCATATTACTTTACAGTTTATTAATGGAAATTAGACAAAAGTTACTTTTTTTTATCTTATATTCACACAAAATACAGAAATGTCCCATTTTACAAAAAGTATCCTTATACACTAGATATATAAAACTAATCCTTATTACTACTGGAAAATATAACAAAAAAAATCAATTTCAAAACACGGAAAGTTGAAAATACTTTTTGACAATGACAGATAATAATTAATTTAAATGATTCAGCGGGGACTCGAACAATTTAGAATAGCGCCATCTTGGAAAACTCTGGTAAGTATCATTGAATGCAACAGGTGGTGCCTGCAAAAAGTTCTGAACAAAATCTAATCGCTGACGCACCAGGGTTTCAGATATCTTATTCAAAACTAGGGTGACAGCCTGACCGATGGTGCGAACGTCGAAGCGGGGGGCGATGCGACCATTCGCGCGACATCGTTTGCAGGCCATGGGCAGTCACGATCGGCTCCGCGATCAGTAGTTTGACAGCAAAATGTCTTTATCGAAATTATCTAGATATTGCTTAGAAAGTAATAGTTTTTTGGTTCAAGACTTAATATTTGGAAGAGATTGTGGAGTACATGATTTGAATAAGAATCGGGGTATAGATGGAGAATTCCACAAGAAGTACGAGAAATACAGATTATATCCAGGAAAATTTTTTGAGTATACCAGAATGAGTATTGAAACCTTCGATTATATTCTTATGAATATTCAATCAGAACTGGAGAAAAAAGTTAATGCAAATAGAATTTTAAGTGCCGCTGAAAAGTTGTTCTTGACATTAAGGTATGTACTAAGCTATCTATACCTGTCCACTATATTAATCTACATTACTTATTTATCTATATATCTATGTATAAAGGTAATATTTAATTATCTGATTATATTTTGGATATAATCACGATACTATGAGTGTATCGTGATTATGAGTGACTCATAACGGTATGCCGACGCGCATCTCTCTGTTCGCTCTGTCCTGACTTGTGACGTCACTGCGAAGCACG
>WOGP01006299.1:0-12485 GCA_015342065.1 Leptinotarsa undecemlineata | reverse complement strand
ACGAATAATATATAAGGAGAATGTATTAAATAGTAGAAATATACAGTCCATATTTAGTAGTTAGCTTTTAATTACTGAAAGTGAAATTCCTTATTAGTGGATAATAATCCAGAACACATGACAAAGGTTACCTTGTATATCCTCGAAAAAAACGAGCTGAAATCGATTTATTTGTATCATTCCACAACTCTAATAAAGGCAACTTTGACACATTTCAATTGTCTCTTTGGACAGCGTGGGGTTATAAGAGCGGTCGGTACCTTGAGTGTTCATCAATCATCAGAAAGATGCCCTGACGTAAGGACTTGATTCATTTCAGTGCGCTAAGTTGCGTCATAAGTAATGGTTCTTTGCTTCTGGCTCCACGCTTCTGAAAAGTTTCAATTATCATCGTACAGGTAAACATGTAGATACATGCTTATTGTACTCCTTTTGTTTTCGTTCTCAATACATTGCCATTTGTTGAATTCTGCTTGAAATTCTAATGAAATATCCGTGTTATTATTTTCCAATGTGCAGGACTACGAGTATTGTTAGCGTAAACGGTTGTCATTACCTAATATAGCTCCCACTACCTCGAGATCATTTTTGTTTGAATTGAAAGGGTTATATTCTCAGGAGTGATTAATTTTTGGTAAAGTTTTTGGCTATCTGTAACCCCATCTTTTTATAAAAAATCTTCCAAAGAAAAGAAGAAAGCGATCAATTTCAAAAAAATAATTCTATACAAAGATAGGTAAATCATGCAAAGAATTAACTTTCGAATACAAACTGGAATGAAAAGGCCCTTGGAACAGTTTTTTTTATATAACCATTGAATTACACGAAAGGAAAATTCTTTCGAGACAATAAATTTTATATGAACATTGAATTATATAAAAAACACCCCTCTCTTCGAATGTTTGGAATGCAAATTGGGTAGAGAAAATCGTTTTTTGTATAATTCAGTGTTCATATAAAAGTATTCGTTTAGAAATTATTTTACTTACGTTTAATTCAATGGTTATATGAAAGTAGGTGCTTCAGGAGGGCTCTTTCTTCCAGTTTGTGTTTGAAAGTTACTTCTTTGCGTGATCTACACACTATGTATAAAGTTATTTTATTCGAAATTGATTGTTTTTTTTTTCTTTCTTTGGAAAATTCATAATGTATGTCTTGAAAAAAAGGTCAACAACAAATGCTTCTTGGATAGTGAATTTATTAGAAAATGCAATTACAACTTACAAAAAGTTTGTGTACAGAATATCTCTGGGAAAACTTATACCGTACATACACATCATACTCTGTATGCAAAAGCTAACAGAATGGTCAAACATAATTTTGCGATTTCGTTATGATTTCAGTTCATTTAGGCCGGTTTATAATATTTCAACAGGTCCAACCTAGTTTTCTTATGCAAACAGGTTACAAACAAAAGATTTAATGACCTCTCGGGTTATTTCACTTCCTGCAGTGGCGTGCTTTAGGTATTTTTTAAAATTACCTGTTGTAATGTAATGACTGTGTCCATTCATTCAAATACTTATAATTCAAATTGTTATTACCATTTCAATTCAAAATATTTGCATGATAATAAATAGGTTTGCTTTTCAAAAATATTTCAGGTATAAGCAAAAATCATAGTGTTATTAATTATTTCATTTACGTTACGAGTAGTTCACTATATTGAGAACTGTGATTTGACTAATTGATTATCTCGAGATTCCTACTTGGAAAAATTCATGATTTTTCATTTCAAGAGAAAGTACCTCCGTTCTAGATTCATAATATGACTTTTGAATACTGAAATAACACGGTTTAATGTTTTAATGTTTCTGATAGAAATTTACACAACAATGTGGTTTTTATCAACAATTATTCCAACCATTTACGAGATTCCCATACAGAGACGTGAATTTGAATAGCTCTGCAGATAATTTCAACATTATTAGATATATATGATGAGTAATATGTTCCTTGAAGGAATCTCAACCAATGGAAATGCTGGAATATGGTCCATCTATTTGAATACCTTCAAAATTAGTATAACATCACCATTATCTGACATTTTGCGTAACAGCTGTGCTTTTGTTTCCTATTTCAGGGTAATTCTATTACAGTTAGGTCACCGTCTCCAAGCCTGGAAAAAGCGGACTCAACCCTCCGGTTCGTCACGCCACTTGCAGCGGGGGCGGTTCAATCCGGGATCAAAAGGTCATCATTTCTAGAAGTGCCCCCATTTAAACCGATTCCTCCAGCAGACGAGAGACCCACAATCACTTCCGCTTCTTCTCTTTCTGAAAATTCCCTAATGGGTATTACTATTCCCGTTCTCTATAATGCCTTCTTCTATTTCTAGTTTTTCCGTAGGTATTCTTCCATCCAGTCCCTCTGGGGCTAAGGTGATGGATGTGATGGCAGTTCCCAAAAAACGGGTTCAAGCACAAGAAAAGATCAGTAGTAACAACTTTGCCGTGAGAACTCTATCTGCTCCGAATCATGACCCGATCCTTCAACACTCTTCTAACTCTATATATACCCTTCTGGCAGCAAAAAATGTAACAGAGGAGGCCATGGAGCTAGCCCTCATACAACGACAGCAGATGTTATCCAGGAGAACTACCACTTCCACAACTACCACCAGCATACCCGCCTCAAAATATGCCAAAAGCGTGGGGAAGGTTATGAACGCTCCGAAAGAGTACTACCCTGTGGGGTACGACAAGAACTTTGACGATAATTTCGCTTCCAGGGTGGAGCTTCCTGACACATCCTTCAGCTGCGGAGATCAGAAACATTTTCCTGGACTTTATGCGGATGAGGATCTGGGATGTATGGTGAGTGTAAAAGTTGTTTACTTGTACACAACATTCTACGTATCTGTTGAAATATGATAGAAAGTGGCATTTCCATCGCAATAATTATAGTGAATGGAGTATCGAGGAGTGTCCGATGATTCAGACAACATCTTTATCTTATACTTGATAGTGCAGGGAATTGCAATTCAAAATACAAAATACTCCTTCCAATATTCCACTCATATCTTTGGTAATGACTATGTTACATAGAATGGTATTTTTTTGAATTTGTTATCATATGCATCACGATGAATTCAACAAGTCCTGTTTTGTTCAAATGGAAAAATGTTTTGATAAAACTCATATTTTTGGAAAGAAAATTTTTTCCAAGGATTATTGAATTTGTTTCAATTTTCCAGTCAGGTAACACTGGATACTACAATAACTGAAGTGGTGAATAAAAAAACATTCGAAATTCCGAAAGACATGCAGATCCTTTTCAAATAAGATTAAGTAGATATGAAAACAGCCAAAAAATTTCGTTTCCGTAATGCTATATTGCCTTAAAAACGAAATTTCAATACAAAATTTCAATATTAGATATGTGAATTAATTTCATTGTTATAGTTTCTAGAATCCTTTTTGGATTTTTCAAAGGTTTGTTTGAAATTGTTCTGAAAATTGGCAGACTTTGAATAAATGCCATGAAAATCTAATGATATGATTTTTGATATAGATGTTATATCACGAAAATGAGTTCATCATGTAACATGATGGATGGAAAAATAATCAATAAATAGGGTTTTGGTGATGAAGTTTACTAGAAATACTTCGAAAACGTTGGAAATGTTATTTTCTGTTACAAATAATAGACGTTTATTCAATACAGTGACTCCACTATAATTCAATGTATTGAAAAATACACCTTGTTTAAACGTCTGCTCTATATAATACATATCACGTTTCACTCAAAACGTAATATCATATCAGTTTCAAATAATCTATGATTCATTACACATATGATAATTTTGAAAATTCAACTCATTTTAGACGTTTCTTGAGGACGTTTGAATTACATTTTTCGTATGCATTTGATTTACAATGTAAACGAACAAAATCAGCTAGATAATATGTATAAATTTCAGGCCTTCTTTTTGTACTCATGGAAAACATGAATGATGAAAATGAAATATAGATAGAGAGGTGTGATTATTTTTTCTATAAACCGTTAAAACTTTGTTTTCAGTATTCATAAACATCGTCGATAATATACCTCGAATGCAATCTCTGAATATATTCAAGCGTTGAAGTATACTTTCAATAGATATCTGATATAGGTAATGAAAATCTCGGCTCGTTTCATTCTTACTTTTATTAGAAACTTGTAATTCAAATTTCATGCCTGAACCGTTTCTTCTTTGAAATTTCGCCCAATAAAACCTTCAATCAACTTAGGTTTGCTGTTTGGAATCTATTTGACCAATATTTAATGAAATTCCATGTTGACGTATTTGAATAACACTTTGTGAGATTTCCACTGGATATTCCGTAAAACCGCAACCACTATACGATGGCTTCTTCAGGAGTGTTCATACTCATTACGAACCTCCCCGAGAGAAGATTTTGATGCACAAAGTGATGTCTCGGTCAGCGATCGATTCTTTCAGTCCATCGAGGATACTTTGTTCATTTCAGATTAGTGAAGTTTGATTTTTTGTCGATTCCATAGGTTTCTTCATGAAAGAGATGCCCATGCTTACTGGCATAGTATGTCGGAGTAATTGCAACTGCTGAACTTCTTTGTCTCATATGCTCTGGTAACATTTTATTCACCAATATTCTTTCAGTATACACACTTTTAAAATGTGATATACATTCTAACTGTACAAAGGATTTTCTCTATTATTTGGAGTTCTCAAATAATTCTTTTTTTTTTCGTTTCTTTTTTGAAAATGCACAAGCATTGCATGAAAATCTCTGGGATCGATGCAAAAAAGGCGATCAAGATTGATTTTGGATTAATATCGGATCTTGTGACGTTTAATAAAAGTTCAACTGAAAAGTTTATTCCTGAAAATTATTGCGTAATATGAATGTCATTATTATTATCTGATTATCTTCATTGGTGGCATGATAGGAGTCTTCTTCCTAGCGGTGCCAACGGGTGGTAGAACTGCCATATCCACTACTTTGTTATCAGGCTGGGGGAAAAATCTGTTTTTCCGTTAATCAGCCGTTGCCCCCATACGAACGACAACTCTCAGAAGTTGATGAACTTGTGCGAGCTAAGGACTAACGAGGTATTACCTTTTAACGTGTAATTCCTAACACGGAGCTACAATATTTCACTGATACTATTTTCCGGGTTATTTCTGACATTTTGCTGGCACAAGTGGCTAGCGTCCTCAGGGGTTTTTACATCCTGAGTTGAAATCTCTTCTGACTGGATATTCGATTGAGGTTCAAATTTTTTTCTTGGCAACCGAATGAAACCTGAAGACTGGAACAAACTTGATAGCATATCGTATTCACAAGTGGAAAATGAACGATACAGGGTAAGAGGGTAAGCGAAAACCACAATTTAAGTTAAAACTACACAAGGTTAACGGTTCAACAGCCTCACGCTTAGACAAGTCCAGAGTGGTCATGAACTGAACAGACCCGGTCCTCACTGAAAACGAAATTTCGGTGTCAGCACGAAGGGGTAATTTTGCGATCATGCCGCTCCAGATACCAAACGAGGAAATCATGGCTAGTACAGAAGCTGCAATTAGGAATCTACCGGATGAGAAAGCGGAATAAATCAAGATTGTGAGAGCAAACATTCTGAGCAAAGAATGACCTTCAAAATGCAGTATCTCAAAATAACAGATTTCAGCCTGGAAACGATTGAACGCTGATGAGAATATCACAACTCTCCCAGCAGGAAAATGCCACGTTGATTCTGAAAACAAAATAATAATACAGCGAAATGGAAAAACTACTGGACCCTGCAAACTACTGCAAACTCAAATGAAACCCAACACAATCAAGGTTGAGGATCGTCAACAAAATCGATACATTTTCATTGCTGTCGGAAACCATACGAAGAACTATTCTCAGAACTGAAGCCGTTTCACTCAGACTCTACGGTTTTCCGAAAGTACACAAAACTAACATAACTAGATGAACAAGGCCGGTTCTGGCTCAAAATCTCATGTATATTATTGTAATTAATCTGAAGCCGGCCCTGACCGTTATCTCACCAAACATGACTCACCGCGGGAGGAATGCGATCGACGAACCCGCAGCGAAACGAATGGTTTAGTACCGAAACCGCTAGATGTCTCGAGAATGTTCGTTACCAATATAAAAGAACGGGTTCTCACTCAGAGAGGGAGTATATGGCTAGAAAGTGAATCGTGCGTTTACAAAAAGTTTAACAAACAATGAAGATAAATTAAGCGTTAGTTGCTAAGTGTTGTATATAAAATAGTTGTGTTAGTGAAGTATTGTTAAAAATAAATTTGTTTAAATCAGTTAATTCTTCAATTCGTTACAATACAGTATTTTGCAGGAAATATAAAAAACACTTCAACCATAGTATACAGGGAGACACTTTTTGACATATTCACATTTGATGTTATTTCCTCTATTGCACCCCCAAAGCATGTTACAATTTATTTTTAAATGGATCACGCTATATTGTTTCGTTTTACCATATGCTCCATTATGAGCAGATTTCAACAAAGTATAAAACATATGATCAGAAGTTTATGGTTCGGGAGCTACAAATGATTTGAGTTGAAAACGAGCCACCCTGAATAACTTTTGGAACATTGATTTTCAGGAAAAATAAAAAACAACTCAACAATAATATACTGGGAGACACATTTTGACATATTCACATTTGGTCTAATTTTTCCTATCGCACTCCCAGAGCATGTCATCATTTTTTTTAACTGATCAATTTTTTTGCATTTTCAGATGTTTCATGATGAACAGATTTCAATAAAGTATAATACATTATGGTCTGAAGCTGGAAATTATTTGAGTTGAAAACGAGCCACGTATTTTGCCTAGTTAAGTTTGAATCCGATATTCTTTTCATTTTGGATTTGTCTCATTCTACAATGACGATTACCTACCAGGTGAAGTTACAATTGGTGTTTCTGTTTTTGTAAATTCTTGAGAAGCAATGATTTATTCGCTTCGTATGTTCAATGATAATCATCAAGGAAGAAATGTACGACACAAATACGTTTCGGAATTATTGAACAGATTTATGGTAACTGGATCTGTTAACAATAAAAAGCATAACCGTTCAGGAGTTGTCAACGATGAAGCTATTTATACTGCATTTTTGGGGCACGTTAGACTAAAGAAAAATTCGCAATCTCTTACTAAGTTGTATCGAGAATCAGGAATCAGTCGTACACATATTTTCAGGATCCTTCATAAGTCAAAATTTCATCCATATAAAATTAGACTAGTTCATGAATTGAATGAAGATGATTTCGATAGATGTACGGATCAGATTGCATCAGATATTCTTGTATAAAATTTGTTTTGCGGATAAATGTACGAATCCTCATGTATATCGTTAAGTTCATACCCAACGACCTCAAAAACTGAATGTTTCGGCAGGAATTATAGGTGACAACATCATAGAACCTTTTTTTAACAAGTGATGAATATTCGAAAACGAAATAGTTCTTCAGCAGTTTGGTGCACCTCCTCATTATGCAGCTCCAGTGCGACTATTTTCGGATGATCATTTTCCTGGTCGCTGGATTGGCAGAAGCGGTCCTACAGTCACCAAAGTCTCCGGATCTCACTACTGTAAATTTCTTTCTATGGTTTCATTTGAAGGCTAACGTGTATAAGATAGAATCAACAACAGTGAAAGATTTGAGAGCGAATATTATGAGGTATTGCAGATAAATAATTCCCGAGATTTTCAACTATGTGGGGTGGCTAAATACGCCGCACGGAAGCAATAGCCAAGAGAACCTAGAGAGAGAGAGAGAGAACTATGTGGGGGCGACAACAGAAGCTCGTTTGTACCATTGTATGGAAGTTGGTGGAAACGTTTTTGAACATTTACTATAAACATTTTTTTTCTTCTCATTGTCCAGTCATCAGATTTTGATTCAAGAATTAATGAAAAGTTTTTTTTTTAATTTAATGCTTCCATATTTGTATCTAGAATGAATATTTGAAAATGTGGCCTCCTGTATTGTTGACCTGTTTTATATTTTTCCTGCAAATCATTGTTTCAAAAGTTATTCAGGGTTTTCAACTCAAATAATTTGTAGCTCCCGAACAATAGGCTGCAAACTATACACTTTGTTGAAATCTGTTCATCATGGAGCGTCTGAAAATCATTGTACCAAAAGTTATTAAGAGTGGCTCGTGTTAAATGGAATACATTGTATGTTCATTACATTTTCAACAGAAGTCTTCACGAACCCCAAACCAAAAATGGATAGTTTCTTGGGCATCGAAGATTAGAGGTATTGGAAGTTGAGTGGATATATATTTGTAGATTTCAGGAATGCTATACATGTTGTTCTATTTTTAATAGCCCCTGTAGTATAATAGTTTCTACAATTTAAAAAAGCTGAAAACCTCCATTTCGACAATAACAATGCATCGTGTATGGAAATTGACATGAACATTGTTGAACAGCTCTCTTTTATAGATTTTTATTATTTTACAATACGAAAAAATGTGAAAAGGGGTAAATAATGGTACCGCATAGTCGTTACCAGTGTTTCATTGCTTCAAACGTTGATAATAATATTTCAAAATGACATATAATTATCTTCATTTATGTATCATCTATCGGAACTGGAGTCGATTGTTTGGTAACATTTAATAATACTTCTGAAATAGGAAAAATTCTCCATCTCTTACCCCTAATATTATTAATATTATTACATAAAATACAATATTTATTATTAACCTAGAAATCTTTTTACAGTTCGTATTTAATTTTGAGCTATAGAGTGAAACTGAAAAAAAATTAGCTTCATTAAATTCCAGAATTGAGCATCATCAACAAATGATTTATTTCATAATTAAGTTCCTAACTTTCCCTGCATTCTCAAAAATATCAGTTGTTAGTAGCTTATAGCACAGCTTACTTAGTAAGCTGTGCTTATAGTCCTGATTTATACACAGTAGTTGGCGGAGTTTCGTTGGCTTTTGACCATAACCATCCCCATAGAAAAAAGTCCAGTGGAGTCATATTGGAGGTCTAGGTGGTCATTTTGTGTAACCACTCCTCCCAATCCATTGATTCTACGGTTATTGTCGTGTAACTATTGCAGAAAAAAGGAGCCCCGTTTGTTGAAAAACTACACCATTTTGCAATACATGATCTTACTGAATTACGTTGTTAATTGAATAATAAAGTGGATTTTTCGAGCCATATTGGGATTTGTAATAGTTTAGTATCGGAAATAATGGGAATTTATTTGCCAATTCAGATTAAAGGTACACTCATTCGAGAAACGTGTTGTACATATGCGTTCAATTCATGAAATGTTTTGATTTTGTAAGAATGAAAATTCGTCTCCATGGCATTGGGGAAGATCTCTTGGAATGTCATCAGAAAACTAATCCCCACGTTTCTAGAAATGATGTAAAATCAAGCGAAGTTAATGCATTCATGCTGGATTTTTATGAAATCATTTTCCAGCAGCTTGACTGAATTCCAGCTGCATTTTCATGGATTTATTCACAAGCAGCTTGAATGCATTAACTTTTCTCGATTTTATATCATTTCTGGAAATATATGGATTCGTTTTCCGATGGTATTCCAGAAAAGCTTCCCAAATTTCTGCTAGATTGGTCAAATCACCAACGCCGACATAAAAACTTGGTAAGCTAACTTGGGAACCACTAATGAATGGTTCTACTTATGTCTCGCTTGCGTTTACACAGTAATTTTTATCAAGTAGTCTTCTTCACATTTTCTCTACAATCGAGGAGTGCCTGTTCGTTACTGATGATGCCCAACAAGTTGAAACAGCTGCCAACCGGTGGCTCTCAAATTGTGATCAAATGGGAAATGACCGCTTTAAAAAAATCTACCTTTTTTTAGCCTACCTTACCTACAAACGATACTAATAAATGTAGTACTGTTCTTTTTTTTTTGTAGTCTTATCGGTTACTGAGAAAGCACCATTGATATTACTCTAACTACGAAGGACGAGTAATAAAAGGATTGTAGTATTTTGTAGTAACAACACAATATCAGTTTATTTTATATTATTCTGAAGTATAGCAAAAAAGCTACTATAACAAGACTACAAATCATAAAATAACAATTGTTCTCAAACTACAAACAATGCAGTTGATTGTAGCTGAAATGAAATATTTGTAGTTATCATTAAACACATAAAAAATGAATGAAATAAAATCGAGTATTTTTCATGTGCATTTGTAGTTAATCAAGGACAAAAAATATTTTTTTTGTTTAGTTTTAACTACAAACGATGCTGATGAATGTAGCAGAGTTCATTTTTTGGTAGTCTCATCACTCAGTTGAAAAAATTTGAATTTTCTAAATTTTTCAATATTCTGAATCTCATGAGGTATTTGCTTATAAATTCTAGGTGCCCGGTAATTGAAACTTCGTTGTCCGATCGTTTTCTCACATCGAGGTAAAAATAAAGAATAATTACTTCGTGTATTATGAGCATGTTCATAAACTTGTAATGAGTTTTTTTATTTTTAATGAATAATATTTTCATACAGAAAAGTTGTCTGATGTCCATGATTTGAGCTTCTTTATATAAGAGATCACTACTATAATTACGTGTCTTGCCAAATATTAGTTTAAGAATCCATTGTTGAACCACATTTATGTTTTCTGCAAAACAGTCACAAACACCCCCCCCTCCTAGAATTCCGTATTAAGTTCTGACTGTATTAGTGAAAAAATAAATCATTTTTAATTGTCCGATGTGCATAAATTCTTTGAGATATTTAAATTTCGGAAGAAACCCTCTTAATTTCTTGAAAAGTTGTTTCATATGTAAATCCCACTTCATATGTCGATCTATCGTGACACCAAGGTATTTGTTTGTTCAAACCTACTTTGAGAGGGCCCATGTTCAGTATTCCGCTAATATAAGATTTGAATGGTAAGTAACAAGTTTTTTTGTAGTTAACAGTCAATTTATTGAATTGGAACCATTCCAAAATTTTTGTAAAATCCTCTTCAACGGTTTGTTTCATATTTTTCCAAGTTGAAGAAGTGTATAAAATGGCAGTATCATCGGCCAAACTGACAGTTCGACCAGTGGTATTCAAAGAAAACAGACTATTCATATAGATAGTGAAAATAAGTGGCCCCAGTACAGTGCCTTGAGGGACACCATAGGTTACAATTCTAGGAATACTCAGGACATCATCAATTTCAACACTCTGTTTACGATCTGTTAAATAACTGGACAAAAGATCGTATGTATTCCCACAGATACCATAGTCATTCAGCTTTAGTAAATGGTTTTTGTGACATAGTGTCAAAAACCCTAGAGAGGTCTATGAATATTCCAAGTATGGGTATGTTTTTATCTAGAGCATTATACACAATTGTAATTAGTTTATAAATGGCATCCTGGGTTGATCTACCTTCTCTAAAACCGTACTGAAATTCCGACAATAAGTTGAATTTCTTCAAAAACTTAGTCAGTCTAATTTTTATTAATCGTTCTGAAATTTTAGAAACATTAGACAGTAAAGAAATTGGTCCATAATTACTGATTTTTGATTTATCTCCATTTTTATATGAAGGTTTTATCAATCCATATTTCAAAACATCTGGAAAACACCCAGAGTCGAAACATTTATTATATAAAAATTTTATCGGAGAACATATCTCATTCGCTATTTCTTTCAAAGTTTCTAATCGGATATTATGATATCCGGGTGACTTTTTTGGTTTTAATTTTTTTATTGTTTCAATAATTTCGAGCTCATTCATAGGGTACAGGTACATTGTGTGTTCCAGATTGACAGATTTAACTCTATAATTTTGTAAGTCTGGTATATCGTTTGCTAAGTTTTTTTTTCCCATTCGCTATAATGCTTGTTGAAACTATCAGCAATCTCCATTTTCTCTGTGATGATAGACCCATTATCTAATTATATTTTGTCAATAACTTTTTTTTGTTCATTTTCTCCACACATGTTCTTAATGAACTGCCAAATAGCTTTGGAATTATTTTTACTTTTTTGAATTTGTTGTGAATAATATGTTTTCTTAGCTACCTTGACGATTTTGTTAAGCTTATTTCTGTATGCTACATATGTTTCTTTCAATTCGTTGTTATTTGGATATTTCAATGATATTTGATATAATTTTTGTTTCACACTAATGGATTTAAGTATTGCCGGGCTGAGCCAATTTTTCTTATGGACATTTTTCCTTTTAATGTTTACAGTATTTGTGTTTTTCCTATATAATATTTCAATTTTTCGATGAATATTAAAGCCATTTGGTCTACATGATTTTGAGAGTACATATCGTTCCAATTTTGTGCTCTCAAATCTAATTTGAGCTGATGATAGTCAATGTATGTTTTATAGATATCACTTCGACATACAATAGGTGAACATAAAGATTTTATTGTAAGAACAATGGGATAGTGGTCCGTTATATTATATCGAATAATGAAAGATTCAATTTTATTTTGTATTCTCTTAATTTTGTGT
>WOGP01006298.1:0-12488 GCA_015342065.1 Leptinotarsa undecemlineata | reverse complement strand
CAATTTGTGAGTGGGCATATATATATATATATATATATATATACATTCTATAGGCTTCATTCTTCCAACAAGTGTGAAATTTGTTCATTAATCAAATGAGTCTGTAGTTAAAAAACTTGTTTTTAAATTTTCAATTGATCACAGTCTGGCCAAGATTTTTTCAGCCACCCACTAGAGATTCAATTGATATCATACTATTTTGATTTTTGTCATGAAATGAATTAATTAATTCACTAGTTTTTCCGCATAACTGATAGTCCTATTTCTAAAAGAATCTACATAGGAAGCGCGACAAGGGAAGAAGAAAAATGTAGGTTTTATCTTGGATAACTTTGAGAAGTACGATTTTAAGCAGATGCCCTAGTTTGAATTATGTGCTCATTTTTTCTCGACTGGCTCCCACTCTCCCGGAAAAATTATTCAGCGAATTGCGGGCAAAGTGAAATGCAATTATGTCTTGATATTTCATCCCATCTTGTCATATTCAAAGTGATTCGCTTAAATAATTGTAGGGGTAGTACAAATAAGAAAAATATATAGAGTGTGCAAAAAGTATTTATGAAAAATGAGAAATGAAACTTTCTATATTTTTAACTACTTTTATTTGTTACTAACGTTACTGCAGTTTCATCCTATAAGGACATTTTCAAACTTATACATTAAACTAAAAATAATTTATTATATTTACCCTTATATAACGTCACTGTAGCTAATAACAGAGGTACTTAACTCATTAGAGTACCTTAATTTTATGGTTACGCTAATTTCAAAACTGGTGAGTAAACTATATAGATTCTATTATTCAACAGATTTCACCCGCAATGTTTACTCTTATAAATTTTCTTCTTTACATAGTGCAAAATTTTATGTCTGTATAGCTAGGTTTTCGGAATACATTGAACTCAAATTTATTCTGATTGTGTGTAATCATATTTTTATTTCTAAGTTGAACTTTTTCACTCATATTTGTGTATTTTGAACCATTTTGATCGCTCGAGTTAGCAGAAAGATGCAGCAATAAACATCCCAAGGAATTTGTATATTTTAAAGTGACTCGTGAAATTTATACTGAGCTATAAAAGAATATGAATTGCGATACGAACATAAAATGCACTTTTAAAGAATTAACCTAAAGAGCTTAGAAGCAGCCTACTTTGGCAGGTTTTTACGTAGTAAACAGTAGTTTAAAAAACTAAAAAATACGCTTCAATTACAATAGATACTAACTAAAACATAAATGATTTGATACTAATTCAAAATTGTGTTCAACATCGATAATAAGTCCTCTCAAAAATAATAGAAAAAATTCTGATAAAAAGGGCATCACCTTTTCTTTATAAATACAATATATTAACCAACTGTCAAGTTGGCTTTCAGAACAACTCAACAATGGTAAGTTCGTAGCTGCAGTATTCTGCGATTTCTCCAAAGCTTTTGATTGTGTAAATCATGAACTTTTTTTGCAAAAATTGAACTATGGCTTTAGACTAGTGTGTAATGACTGGTTCAGGTCTTACTTAACTAAAAAAAACAGTTGCCAGATCAAACGAAAAACTATCACACACTAAGGATATCTTGTGGGGCGTTCCACAAGGATCAGTACTGGGCCCGATTCCTTTCCTTATTTATGTAAATGACCTTGTTAGTCTCTCAATTCAAGGAATTTTTACGATCTTTGCGGATGATACCACGCAGCTTTGGCATGGAAAAAATACTTCTAATATGAAAGAAACTATCTCTAGTGATTTAGAAGTTGAGAAAAAAATGGTGTAACGCAAACTACTTGTGCTTTATTATTAAAAAAACCAACCTACTCACCTTCAGCTGTAATATTAAAAATTTATACTTGAATAGACGAATTCTTGATAATAAAAACCAATCCAAATTCCTGAGAATCTTCTTGGATAACAAATTGAAATTTGATCAACATATTGCAGCTTTGAATAAAAAATTGGATGTTACGCACTTCGAATAGTTTCAAATGAACTGAGTTCATCCACAACAAAAATGGTATATCATTTCCTAACTGAGTCCCACCTAAGATATGGTGTTGCCTTCTGGAGATTTTGTAGTCAACAACTTTTTCATTCAGTGTTTGTTTAGCAAAAGCATCTTTCGAAAAGGACTATACATACATTTTGTCTAGAAACTTTGTTGAATTTTACTTTCTATTGTTATATTTTATCTATTAGATATGTGAATTTAGTTTTGCTCAAGTTGTGTTTCTGGGTATTTGTGTTTTTGAATTGTTTCTTTTTTTTTTATTCTTTGAAGTGATAAACTTTGTCAATAAGACTGTATTTTCTTGGACAATATAGTATATGTCTATCTATCTATCTATGGCTCAATGTACCTAATGCCTTTTAATAAGTTTAAAATCATATCGAATCTATTTACACGAAAAAAAATTGTTAAAAAGCGTATGGTGGTAAATATCCATTTTTATAAATACTACGAATAGGAGCTGTTTGCCAACTATTTTTGTAGATAGATTCAGTCTGATTTCATATTTATTGAAAGTCATTACTCATATCAAACCGTAGGATTTATTATCGATGTTAAAACACATTCTTGAATTGTTTCCCATTTATTTTTTAGTTTGTGTTGCTATCAAAGCGTCTATTTTTGTTCTTCAAACTATTATTTATTTTCCACTTTTTAGTTTAGCTTGCTATTTCAAGCCCATTTATTTTAATATAAAATATATACGCATGCACCGACCAGGTGGTTGTCTTACTTTCTCTTACACAGAAACTGTTTGAGAAAATTATTCAATTCTGGCGATCCCGATCAGGATGATAAGATACACTTATGAAATTATTGTATTGTCACCGATTCTTGATAAGTGTACAAATTTTAAAATGCATCTGCCGTCTGAAATTAGTCAAAATCGAGTCCAAAGATGTCGGTTACAAACAAAAAAACAAACATACATACAAGTGAAGATAATATAAGCGTGTCAATGAATGGGCCAGTAAGAGCAACAAAATGTGAAGATTATCTGATGATACTGTGTTCATTTATTAATTCGAATAAAAAAAGTGCATTTGAATACACATTTTCTAAGTAGAACTTGGAATGTAATGATTGTAAAGAAAATGAAAGTTAGCAATAAAAGATAGAAAATCCGATGAGGATAAAAGTAAACCAATTCGAAAAAGTCGATAATTATTAAGGAATAGTGGGGAAGATATAGAGGATATTGAGAGAAAGCCTTTTTTTGTGGCGGAGAATCAGTTCTCTATCGATCTTCTTTGAGTATTCCTCCTTCTTAAATCTGAGACATACAAAAATTGTAATGAGGAACTTCATACTCATGTAGAAACGGCAAACTTTTTAGTTTACCTCGATACGTTACGTAAATTCAAAGTATTTTTCACAAAGAACTTGAATTCAATAATTTTGACAATGGCGAACTTGATGCGAGAATGAAATTGAAAAACTTTCAAATAATGCGATAACATATGAAATGATGACCGCTTTTTCTATGTAGATGTATTTTCCCACCCTTATATTTCAAATGTAATGTGTTCCTAAGTAGGTGACTCTTTCAATAATGATTTCAACCACCAAACTTCTATTTGAACTCGAAGTCCTAAAGCTCTACGAAAATAAATTTGAACGCGTTGATTGTAACAGTTTCTGACAGTTTCAAAGTCAACCGACATCAAACATATCCTTTACGACCCGAACGGGGTGATAATTACTGCAGATCGTGCTATCGAGAGGACCCATTTAAACTTTTCAGTGCGATCTCCGGGAATTTCTTTGTCGCGGATGTGATTACATTCCATCTAGTTAGCATCTCTTTGATCTGTGATAAATCTTGTCCTCATTTTCTATGCGCACTTGATTCTTTTTCCTTTGTATTTGATCTTTCCCCCGTGAAGAAATAAATTTGATGTAGTTAGAGCACACAATGGTATTCGTTGAAACCAAGGAAGATTGAACGATGTTAATTGAAGTTTATGTCCCTTTGACTGAAAGTACGTGCCATTTTCGAAATTCAATCTTGTATGATGTGGCAGATGTGGAACATCGAAATTATTTTATACAAGTAATATACATGAAAAAGTTTTTCCCAGTGAGTTATGGCAATAGATTAGGTTAGGTTAGGTTAGGTCCAAAGTGAGTAGGTCTATTCGAGTCTCTACCGCAACCTGCAAGGGTTTATTGTGGCTCACACCTATTTATACTCTACCAAATGAACCCAGCTTCTCAACGAAGCCGATTATTGTGTATGGTAAGCAGTCTTTCAGGTCAGGTCGGCTCTGTCGAACTCTAAAATCCTGTTTGGGTCCCCATAGGAGCAGGCACAAAGTATGTGATCAACTGTTTCATCATTTTCCAAATAGATGCGACACACACTGTCTTTCAATAGTCTGAGTCTAGGCAAATGAAGATTAAAATGACAATGACCTCTGAGAAGGCTTGTTAGACATCGTAGTTCATTCCTACTACAGTCCAATAACTGTTTGGTATCAAGCCCTTATTTTGGCAGACTATTACGTCATCACACCAACCAGGTTACCTCTGAGCTCGCCATACAAGGCAAACAGATCACCCAGTCAACCAGAGTAGACCAAATTGTCACGTGGTGTCCTGTCACCCAGCGGTGAACCAATCGAAGTGTACCAAATTGTCACGTAGCGTCCTCAAATTGTCACGCAGCTTGCCAGCTAATCAGAGCACACGCTTCTGCATCTCAGAACATAGTGGCGGAAGATTTGATCTTTGGATATAAATAATTCAAACAGACGACCAGGCGTATCCCTCAACGAGACACACCATCCAGTCACGTGGCGCGCTTTTCAACCGTCACTTTTTCCGGCTCTCCACAACTATGTGATGTCTCAGCACACGTCATTAGGGAAATAAAAAAAATCGGAGAATTGAATGCTGCGCTAGTCATCGGAATGGTAGACTCGACACCAACGTGAAATATTGGAAGTAATTGTGAAATAATGATAGTGATAATCTGCGGTCATCGGTTTGTTCCTCGAAATCTAGAATTGGTCCTCGAATTGGGTCCTCGATTTAGACACGGAATCGTTCGTCGAATTGGTTTTAGTTCCGATTTGAAGTTACATCAACACATTGCAAAGAGCTGTAATTATGATTAAAAAAAGAAAGAATCGTAGAATACGGTGTTCAGTTTAATAGTCTAATCAATAAGTTCAAAAACATGAAAAATAGATATACACGACCAGAAAATATAAGCTATAGCTCATTCGATTCGGAATCACCTCTAGAAAAATGCTTTTGAAGCATTATGGTGCAGGTAAAAAATTGCAATTGTTATTAACAAAATAAGATTTTAAAGAAATGGTATTTAGTTTTTCGTTACTAACTCAAAAAATATTAATATTTGAGCAATTTTGAAAAAATCTCGTTAAAGAAGAAGAAATTTCCGATTGAAAAGTCGAAACTCCCGAAACTCTATCTCCATTATTTATAATTTTAATTTGACGTTGAAAATAGGGTTCCACGCGGCTGTTACGGCTGATACGCGATGCCGCTAAAGAGAGTTTATCAAAAGAAATAATTTTTTTATAACATAAAATGTAATTTTGAAAATTTGAAAAAATGAAGTATCTTCTTAACACTTGAATGAATCGACTTCTGTAGAAAAAAAAAGTTTCATCACCATATTTCCAAAAGTTATTCATTTGTTAACTAACAAATTTTTTCCCAATCTCCGTTGGCATAAATAATGGGATAAAAGGTATAAATAATTGGCCTTAGAATTTTAAACTTCTCCCTTTCGATATATATACTTCATACGATCCTGCGAAAATAAAAATTTATTAATTTGTCAATGATGATTTTTTATAACTATTGCAAAATGAAATAGCTAAAAATTGTTGATAAATTTTTTTTCAATTGATATCTAGCTATATCTGTTTTCACATTAAACAATGGCAGTTATTAACATAGGATATAAATTTTTTACCTAATTTGTTTATTAAATTATTTCAAGCAAGTAGAGAAACTCAATATTTTTGTAAATTTTTTTGGAAATTTTGTTGTCTAGAGATAACTATGATTAAAAAAATAGGTTTTCTCAATTTTAATTATTAATTGTTTAAAATCGATTTTTTTATATTTTGATGGTTTAAACAGTTTAAACAATTAGTTGAGAAATAATTTTGCTCTTTAAAAATCATAATTTACACTTTTATATAGTTTGGCAAAAAAATGTATTTATTATTCAATTGTTTATTGGTTTAACCATTAGTTATAAACAAATATTGACCAACGTTTAATTTTTTTCTGAAGCAGAAAAAAATTATAAAAACAGCAATATATTTTATATTATAATAAATGAAAACAATTTTTCATGTCATTTTTTTATATATAGCTGTTTTAATAATTTTTTCTACTTCAGAGAAAAATATAACGTCGGTCAATATTTGTTCATAACAAATTGTTAAACTAATAAACAATTAAATAAATAGTATTTTTTGCCTAACTAAAAGTGTAAATTATGATTTTTAAAAGCAAAATTATTTCTCAACTAATATTTGAACAATCGAAATATAAAAAAATCGAGTTTAAACAATTAAAAATTGAAATTAAAACAACAAATAAGTAAATATCTATGAACTTTTATTGCAGCATTTTATTGCAGTTTAATTGAATAACTTTTTGTAAAATGGTGATAAAACTTTTTTTTCTACGGGACTCGATTCATTTAAGTGTTAAGAAAATACTAGCTTTTTTCAAATTTTCAAAATGACATTTTATGTTATAAAAAAATTATTTCTTTTGATAAACTCTCTTTAGCGGCAGCGCGCCCGTGCCATAACAGCCGCGCGGAACCCTATTTTCAACGTCAAATTAAAATTATAAATAATGAAGATAGAGTTTCGGGTGTCGAAACTTTTTTATTGGAAATTTCCTCTTCTGCAAAGAGCTTTTCACAAAATTGCTCAAATATTAATATTTTTTGAGTTATAAACGAAAAAGTAAATACCATTTGTTTTCAATTTTATTTTGTTGATAACAATTGCAATTTTTTACCTGCACCAAAATCCTTCAAAAACATTTTTCCAGAGGTGATTCCGTATCGAATGAGGTGTCGCTCATATTTTTAGGAATTTTATCTCTATTTTCCATATTTTTCAACTTGTTTATTAGACTACCAGCTTGATCAGTTGGGCCAAAATCTACAGCTTTGTTCGTATCGGACCGTATACTATCGTAAACGTGGTAGGCATGAATGGAATAATGTTTTGGCGCGAAATTACAGTATTTTTAAAAATACATAGGTCAGACAAAAACCTAAGTCAATTATACTCAGGTTGGGCGTGCAATTTTACAGTGAAACAACGGATAATCACACAATTCATTTCAATAAAATGTTGGCACTGCGTCGAAAATAGGTATATAATATTGTTTTCCTTACCTGATCATATATCGAAAAATGCACTACAGTCTTCAATGATGACCCCTTCACATATATTACCATAAAGTGAAATATATATATGCAATATGTCAATTTCGAAAATACTTGGAAGATCGAAAGGGACAAGAACTTGTTGATAACTCCTGAAAAGGCAAGCAAATGTAAATGTACCTAAAATTATTTGAGCCCAAACATCTTGTTTTTGCAGTTACTTATCATTTATATAGAAATGTAGGCTCTCGCGTTTAGTGAAAATGTCACAATGACGTGCTTTTTGAATACGTTGATTATGGATTTTCATAAGGTATCGGCCAATTCCATCACATATAATTACATGTGACTATCCCCGCTCGGATGCAGAAATCCAATATGCTCATCGACTCCCGAACTCTTTCAAATATATCAGGATCGTTTCTGATTGCGTCACACCCATCAAATTGAATGTCTGTAGCCATTTGCAGTAATCGGAATTTTGTTGATAGGTACCACCGGAGTTATTAGATTTTTTACTACTTAGTAGCCCCAGTGTAGTACGCTATACTTTTATTTCGGCTATGTTAATAATTTCAAAACTATCAAAATTGTTCTTTGCCGCATGTTTAATAAACAACCCGTATTCACAACCCACTTCATCCAAATCAGCATGCATATACCCCGAGAAGGTCTACTGATACGGCCCTTTACCAATAGTCCTGTCAATTTAGACATTCAAAGCTACCTAAATTCCCACCAAGCTAAGAATCAGTAAGATTGATTGAAATATGATTAAAAATAAAGTTTGCGAGTTCCCCATCTTTCCCCTGTATGGAAAAAAATTACTCAAGGTCAAAGGTCAAAAAAAATTGTTTTTCGCGATTTTCAGCTAAGTTTTATCATAAAAATACTTCAAACAAAAATTGTAGAGCATAAAATTATCTACAAAAAATGTAGTGATACTTTTTTCGTACGAGCCACCGTTTTCGAGATATAACGATTCAAAAAGTTATAAAAGTTGTGATCGTCATAATATGCACATAATTTCCCCAGTAGGCCTATTCCTATTGAAAACTATTGCGACATGAAGGATATTAGTAGAGATTGGAAAGATAAAAGTAATTCAATTTGAAAAAAAAACTAATGAAATTTAATAGTCCGAGTCGTAACTTTCGAATTCTCCTTCTTGATCTTCCTGTTCTTGTTCGTCTTGTTATTCTTCTTGTTCTTCTACATCTTGATCCTGAGTACTTGTAAACTGCGTTAATAGCGATGTATCGCATGTCGCCTCGTTGTATTCAAACGGATCCTCAACTGTTGGTGATTCAATATTAGAGAAGGATCTGCCTTTACAATGTGTACATGCCAGATAATAAAACAGTCCGGCTTTTTTTGCAACCACATTTAGCACATATATCTATACTAATCTAAGCAGGTTGTTTTTTTAGGAGCTCCGTACATAGAAAAAAGAAAGCGAATGCCGTTAGTGATAATGTCTTGTCGAGTTGAATTACTTTTTTTCCAAACTTCAACACATTAAACTGAATTTCCCGCTCAAGCGGGAAAGGACCAACTCCCGCCAAACAGTCATCTCCCGCCTAAACCAATGAAGCGGAAAGAAGAAAGAGAGGATAGGTGAAAGGTGGAAATCACTCTAATGACCTATAAATAGTCAGATCTCGTAGGAATAAGTCACCCGAAGACGATTGTGGATACTAACAATCGAAACGTCGTGACGTAACTTGGTTTGGAATCTTTTAATATTCATTTTCATTTTTCATTTCTGTTAATATTTTTATTTTTTAGCTTTCATTATTATTTCAATTTTTTTTATTTTTTGTAGCTTGTATGTTAATTCCTTGTAATTTCCGTTTTTTGTATTTAGTAAAATTGTTTTTTCGTTTAATCTTCTTATTATTTTTTCAGCGATTTCAAATCAATTTATATTATATTAGACAATGGAAGTCCGAACTGATGTAAAAATACAGTTGTCGCTTTACAGCTAGTTATTGCGTTTAAAAATAGTACTTGATTTTAACACTTTTGATTTTGGCATTTTATATTATAAGTGTGAGTTACAATGAAAGATAAAAATTTTTTTAACATATATTACAATTACAGAGATGCATATACGTGGCGTACTTTTTGAATCGTTATATCTCAAAAACGGTGGCTTACAGGAAAAAAAATATCGGAACATTTTTTCTGGATCATTTTAAGTTCTACAGTTTTTGTCTGAAGTATCTACATGATAAAACTCACCGTTTTGTTGAAAATCGCGAAAAACAACTTTTTTCGACTTTTGACCTTGAATAAAATTTTTACCATATAAGGAAAAAATGGCCTACTTCCAAATTTTATTTTTGATCATATTTTAAACAATTTTACTGATTTTCAGCTTGGTGGGAATTTAGGTAGCTTTACTCTTATTTTTTGGTCTAATTTGACTGGACTACATGTGGTTTTCAGAATCGAAAAGTCATTCGACAACAAAGAATCCACCCTGGGTATATTCATAGATATCGAGGGAGCGTTCGGTAACAACCTTTCCAAGAGTTACCCAGCCATTACACTCCAGAAATGTACCTCTGGTAGTAGGAGAATGGAAACTCAAGATGCTCTCTAATACAGCAATAGGTATCAATGTAGATAACATCACGGTGTGAGGACTGAGGGGGTCTCCACAGGGAAGAGTCTCATCACCTCTTCTTCAGAACATAGTTCTGGATACCCTGATCGATCACTTCAACAATAATGGATTCTACACAATTGCATATGCAGATGACATAGTTACTTTGCAGACCGGCAAATTTGTGAACACACTGTGCAACAAAGCGCAGGATGGGCTTGAATGAACAGAAACATGGTGTGAGGAACACTCACTGTCGATCAATCCCCAAAACACTGAGATGGTCTTCTTGACCAGGAACAAACTAAACTACTTTGAAGAGGTGAAATACCTTGGTACATCCTTGACAGGAAGCTAACATGGAATTCCCATCTACAGAGTAGAAGAGCATATGTGGCTTATGAGCAATGTCGGAGGACAGTGGGACGCGTATGGGGTCTTTAACCCCGTGTAGTAACCTGGATCTACACTACAATGATAAGACCTATGTTAATCCTAGGGGGACCGAAAGTTCTACAAGCAACGGGCATTCAAAAAGTATATCAAATACAGGAGTCATGAGAACAACACCAACCGCGGCAATGAAATTAACTACAGGTCTGACCCTTCTGGACCTATACGTTGATGAGGTTGCGTTAATGGCCATGTTGGTGTGAACTTCGAAGTAGAAATGGGTCAATTGAGGCTGAGCTTATGGCGAGAAGCGCCAGTGATGCAATGGGAAATGTTCTTCCTGACGAAACACAAGTAGTTTTCATACAAGAGCTCTAAAACAACGCTTTTTAAACTTATCATTTCAACCTTTCTCTTTAAAAAATTATTTAAATACTCCAAAGAGAGGAATGAAATAATGCATTCAACATTTAAAGGGATTCGTTTCTATTTCACCATTTGGAAACATCGGTTATAGCTAATGAAGGACAATGAATCTGTTACCTGTATGAGACAAAGATGACATATTCCAGAGGCGTGATGTTCTGTTTACTTATTTTCCAAGTTCCGACACATTCTTTGACATATGACATTTTGTGCTCCTAACCTATTCTCCTTTATATAACTAAATAACAAAACAACTGTTGTTTATGTGGCTTTTGGAGGTGGTATTGAAGTATAGTTTATATTTTGCCTTAATTTTACACTATTGACATTATTTTTCTTCTTCCAGCATACTACTAACCTGAACTCCGATCTAACATTAAATGCGCTGTTGCCAATATGTGCATTAGAAACAAATCTCTTTTAAAATTGAAACCCAACATTTGAAACATCAATTTGAATACTTTCCGAAGTGAATTTGAAAAACTCATGCATTGAACTCAACTTTATTTTAGTTCAAACTTACATTGCTGTAATAACCCAAATTGAGAAACATTCCCCATTAAATACACGTTTGTGTTTAATTAACCCTACAAAATACAAATGAAACAACACAGAGTCACATGATACAATTGCAATACGCATACATACAGACGGCTCAAAAACCAGATTAGGTGGGGAATGGAAAAAATACCAGCGTGGTTCAAACAGAACTGGGTGGTATCTCAATCGTCACAAAAGAAATAACTAGGAAAGGAATTTCTGGCAAACAATTTACTCTGACAGCAGATAAGCACTATCAGTCCAGAACAGACAACGTGTTACCGCAGGGCTAGTACTGGAGTGCCAACAAGATTTAGCCAAAGCCTCGGTAGATAATAATATTATCCTGAGGGGTTAGAGGGCACGACAGGAGTGAAGGTAATCGCATTGCCGACTCTTCAGCCAAGGAAGCGGCAGGAATGAAAATTTCAGGACCTAGTGGTACCTACGGCCTGATAACTTCGACAATTGCGGAGCTTGCTAAACGTCACACCCATGCTCAATCACTGAAGAGATGCAATGGATCACCCTGGGCTGGCTCCGAAAGAGTGTCTGACGATGACCTGGAAAAATCTACGCTTAACAATAGAATTTCTGACCGGCCACTCTCAACTAAGGGCACATCTCCATATTATGGGTCTAGTGGACACACTTCCATGCAGGATGTGTGAACAGGAAGATGAAAGTGTCCGGAGTTATCGTCAATAAAAGAGTGTGTGTTCAGCCAGTCATGGTCTACACCTGCCGATAAAAAAGAGACGTCTCCCAGATACCTGTCCACCTTCCTGGAAAGGACAGGATGGACGATGAACTACGAGGACAACTCCTAGGGAGGACGATTACTGCGTCACATGTGGCTTAAGTGCTGTGGGCCTACACTTACCCTCCCTACTCTACAGATACAGAACGCCACCGAGAATTGGACTTTGTAGAATTCCATATTATTTCTGTCAGATTTCGTACCTCCATTGTGGGTGAAACACATCAGAATAATAGAACAAATTGCCAAGGACCAAATCGATTTGTGTACTGCATAATATAGAGCATTCCAAGCAGCAGTCTCTTTGGTCAGTGTTGATGTTAGTAACGTACTCAACGCCAAGGAAGATATAGTTGTAC
>WOGP01006297.1:0-12488 GCA_015342065.1 Leptinotarsa undecemlineata | reverse complement strand
TTCCAGCATATTCTGTCCGCTAGACAATAAGTATTTTTGATAATATTGTTAATTTACCTAATAAAGAATGTTACGCGTTCCATTATTAGCACACACACAACTACTGTATTTTTGTCCACCCTGTACCAATTGGAATCAACATGTGATACATTTTTGGAATCAGCTCAGCTAGAGTAATCCGAAAATTGAGACAAAATGGGGGTGTTCCATTTAGAAAAAAATGACCATGACGTCATTACTCGAACGTAATTCACCTTGTATATTAGATTATTATTTTGAAATACGGTAAATTAACATCAAAAATTGACGTGTTTCAGGATCATTTCTTAAAATGACCTGTTTAGCTAAAAATGAATTTGTTCCATACTTTACGGACACAGTGTATGTGTCTGTTCTGAACTGATACTTGTCAGTTTTAATGAATACCTAATAACTGTGATATATTGAAGATAAGATACTCTGCATGGTGGACGGTATATATTTGGAAATTAAATGCTTTCTTTCTTATATAGAGACAGAGAAATAGAAAACCAAAACCAGAAAGATATTTGAGATATATCACGATAAAGTTGTATTTTTTGTTGTAGTTTTTGTATGTTTTATCAAGCGCTATGATAAACTAGATTAGCTATTGCTTCAGCATATTTTCTATTATATTAGACGTTCTTAAAAATTAATCAAAACATCGGTTTCACTTCTTGTGAGTTTATTTATTGTTTCGCCGTTAACACTACTTCAACCATTGAAACTTTCAACAACTCAATTTCTAAATAAAATATTGGTGCATCGACTGTTGTTTATGTTTTCTGATCTTATTGTTTCACATTAAAATCAACAGCAAACTGAAACAGTAGACAGTAATTGGTTGAGGATGGTTCATCTACCATCAATCAAAAGCCATTTGTTTTCGTTCAAAGTTAATTTTAAACGTTTCACTGATTCTTAAGAATCGAAAAAAAACTTATTCTTTTCATAGTTACTGAAGATTTAGCAAAACGAAATAAAGGAGATTACCATAATCGAATAATATTACGCCGGAGTCCTTCATTTTATGGCTTCCCGACTAAAAATTAATAATTCCGTCTCTATAATAGCATTCACTGCCATAAAGATATCGTATTGTTCACCGATCGAAATGAAGAGTATTACGAGTCACAAGACTGGCAGTAATAATAATCGAACAGCCACTAAAACGATATTTACTGCCGTTCGAATCGTAAAAGCGATTTTATAGACGTTCAAAATAAAGCCGAGAATGTTTTATAAAACAACGGTAACGGCAAAACATGTACGCAAGCGACTGACAATAGAGGCACCTGCACCTGCCTAAAGGGTCGATCCCGTCGAACAGAAATCCCACAACAACCACTGTTTACAACACACAAGAGGTATCGTTTGTCTATTGTTTTCTTCTTCACACAAATGTACGAACATAACCTCACTGCGACCGCCCATTCACCGTCAGCATCACAAACTGACCGACAGGTAAAACACACGGAATTCCGCGGACGTGAGTCACGTTGCACAACAACAATTATTCGCCATCACCATCATCAACATCGGCAAAAGAGAATTCCGATTCAGGGTCATTCGAAAAGAAGGTTCCACCGACGTGAACGCGGACTGTTCTGCTGCCACACGCGGTTCACAAGTTGCCCACCCGCCGGCGCAAACTAAAACGCTATGGCAACGAAATACGATCGGATCCGTCGTTCTGTCCGGCTATTCAACCCGCTCATGAGGCAGTGTTTTGTCGGAGAACGGACTAACTGCGTTGTAAGGTTGTTTCTTCGAGGCGGTGGCCAGATTGCCGACACCGTTTCCATAAATACTCAATAACACAGGTGTTACTTGACGTTCAGTCCATCCATCCTTTCGGGTTTAAAACTAATGAGAGTTCGAAGGATCTGTTGTCAACATTACCCATACTGGAATTAATCGCAAGCAATACTCTTTCTTGGGATAGGTATCTTGAAGCAGCTTTGCTGTACTAGAATTTCTGTTCCACAGCAGAAGTTTCGTCACTTTCCTTCTTATGAATCTTCTGAAATGCTCACTAGGGAAAGGTTGTACACAAGGCCAAACTATCCCCGAGGTCAATTCAACGGATCTGTGGAATATCTTGGGGTTTAGGTCCCAAACAAACCAATTGAATATACGTTGTGATTGTTAGATCAACAATCATTTATGGAGTAATTAACTTGATGGCAGCAAACGGTTCAAGCGAAAGTTCTTTGATGTAGGCTTACCGGCCATCTCCGGTGCTATCAGCACCACAATGATATCCTTTTAGACTCATCTACATCGTTCTGGGGCAAGAGGCTAGATGAACAACTGTTGACCACTAGTCTGCGTAGCAAACTAGTGGTCAACAGTGAAAGTCACAGCATTCTGGGAACGACGAACTGCCTTCTGAAGTCCTATTCCAAAGTGACGAGGTTTGACCTCTCCATTGGAATAAATATTGTTGGTTCAAGACTGTTTCAAAAAAACCTTCAGATTCTGTTGCAAATGTACACAGTATTAGACCAAGGACAGAGATAACAACCTGCTTCGGTACCTATGCTTCTAACTACCTTGCAAGAGAGGGCGCTTTAAGTGGTTTCATTGGCTTTGCCAAACAAATACTAAATACTTAGACTACAAGAAGAATTTCACACTTCTAGGATGCAATCTACGAGGATTGGTCCTCTCCAAGGAATTTAGACATATTTTGAAGTATTTAGCAAATTGACTATATTCGATAAGAATTAATTGGTGCGCGGACTTTATATTTTACTGATTTTAAAGTTCATACTTGGCACTAGTGTATTTTTGTCAATTCTTTCAACTCCATTCTTCCCCATTAGATGGCGTCACATGAAATTCCTACGATTCAGTTCAAAATCAACCATATTCGTAAAGGATTAAGTTGTGGCATGAATTACTATTTTTGATCAGAAGCTTTAATCAATAATCTGGTTCGAATATAAGTCAAATACATGTTCGGCCGCGTTCAAATATATCAAATCGGATGTTTTGTGTGAATATGTGGCAATGGATGAAAAATGGATCCATCACTTCAGTCCGGAACCAAAACGATCGTCATTTGTGTGGAGGGCAACTGGTAAACCTTGACCAAAGCGCCAAAAAGCAAAACAATCGGTTGGAAAGGTTATGGTCCCAGAATTTCGGAATGTGCGTGGTGTAATATTCATGGACTATCTTGAGAAGGAGAATACCATCAACAGTGAATATTATATAGCGTTATTGGTGCGTTTGAAGGCCGAAATTGCAAAGAAACGACCGCATATGGTAAAGAAAAAAAATTCTGTTTCACCAAGACAACTCATCGTGTCACAAGTCAATCAAAACAATGGCAAAACTGAATGAATTGAACTTTGAATTGCTCCCATATTCACCAAATTTGGCTCCCAGCGACTACTGGTTGGTCGTAGACCTCAAAAAAATGCTCACCGGTAAGAAATTTGAGGTAAAAGCTCTTGATGAAGAATACATTGATGAAGAAAGCCAATTTTGAAAAAAAAACGGGTTTTCTTCCTAGATCCGGGACTTTCCAGCCCATGTGTTATTATACTCTGTTTTTACGTCCAAGTAAGTAAAATGGCCACTTCATTTCTCGGTCCCGGGATTTCAAACCACTACTTTTTTGCAGTCATTCAAAAATATTTCGCAAGCCAACGGATCGGTCACACCTACATAGCAATGACTGATTTCATTCATAACGTTCGCTAAGTTATATCACCTCATGTATACCGAAAGTGATTTGCATTCGATTAAGACATACATCGACGGCGTATGAATGACCTTTGCGAATATCATCGAGGCAACTGGCACATAACGCCCACGGCCTGCCTCGACTTAGAAATGACTCATTTTTCGCAATATCGACCAAGAACATGTGGACGCTAATGACAACAGTATATATCCTTTTTCATTTTTCTAGTCCTTCGTGAAAAGAATCGCAACCGTACCGATATTGGTTTGTTAAACTGTTTAGAAACTGCGCAAGACATGATGCGTACAAGCAAAAAAAATCTCAAACAGTCCAAAATAGTCTCGAACACTTGTTTAAACTAGAACGTTTTTGAGGAGACCACTGTATCACCTATCTTATATATGAAGAGATGAAGACGAGAATATACTGTTGATCATGTCCATTTTGTTATGAAGCTCCTTGTAGTCAGTTTAAATGTTATCCAATTTCAATCATCAATTATTCAAATCGAATAAATAAAAAAACATCCTAGAAAATAACCCAAACAAATTTCAACATGGATGCGCTTGAGCAACGGAAACAGAGCTCAACAGTTCAGCCTCGAGAGCAAGAACGATTCGGGACGGTTCAAGACAGTTTAGGATCATTTGCAGTAGAAACCAGAACAGAAGATTCATCAATCCGAACTTATCCCCAATGAACCAGAACGCTCTATATCAACTGCGCATGATCCTGACGTCCTAGAACCTGACTTTCGTAGAACCAGAACAAACCTAATAGCAGGGGAGCCCACGATACAGAATGGAGATTTACTCGAGCGTCATAGAGACATATTAGGTTGCAAAGCTTAGATGATCAGAAGAAAACATTTTATATAATGTATAACTTTTCATCGGTGGGGGGAGCGGCTATAGATTTTTAAATATGTAAAAAAAATACTGTTGCATGGACATACTCAGTGCGTCAAATATTGATAGCATCAATGTCCTACGTATTTTTAATAATGTTCGTATGTTAATCTGATCGTTTGCATGATGTGGGTGGTTGTACGCAAGGGTTAAAACTGAAAAGAAAAAAATGTAATCGAGCGCGTCAGATTTTCTAAGGGGATGTTAAGTGCAACTAAAAAAAAGCTCTCATTCAATAATCTGACGATATCGATTTGACGCAAACTCGCTGCCATTATTATAATGTGCAAAAAAATTCGCCATTTTGAAATACCCAAGCGCTTCAGATTAAGATGTATATGGTTTATCTTTATGTTCTAGACGTGCTATCTCATAATCTGACGATTATCTAGAGGGATCCGACAATCATTGAACTTTAATATTGAAAAGCTCAGGAAATGGCATGCAAATAAATAAGTTTGTTTTTTAAGTAGAATACTTGTATCTATAACAAAATAATTTTTTTAAAATACTCAAAAAAATTAATTTTTTATAATCAATTGTTTAATTAATCATCATCTTCATCACGAACGAGTCTCTGTGATCAGCTGTGATGGCGTCATGGCACCATAATTCAGGGTGGAGACGGAGTGAGAGAGTAATAGATTATTGAATTATTTCCTACAAAATAAAAACAAATTAGCTACGCTCGAGAATGCCGAAATGACGTTAGTTTTTTACAACTTTGCTGCCCTCCCCTTTCTTTAGGTCACTCTCAAATTGGCAGATTACAGGAATATACACTGTTCAGCATGTAATTAACTCACCCTACCTTAATCTGACGAGCTCGAGAATTTCTGATGATAATTTTTTTCTCTAATCTGATCCTTTATCCTTCACGAGCGGCCTTATACATGGGGCTCATATGGTGGAGGTACTTAACCGGGTACAAGGTATCCCCCTGTATATTAATCTGCCGCGCTTTAGTAAATCCCGAAATCCCCGCTTGGGCTACCCTATTATAATAAGTGAGTGATTCCGACAATGAGGGAGTGTCTGAAACTACTTCATACTAAATTGTCGAATGGAAATCAAAATCCAAACAGCAAAGCATTCGTCAAATACCTGAGAGCGATGTTTCGATCCCCATAAGCATCATCAGTGATGCTTGCTGGACTCGAATGGCTTTAAAAGACAAGCATGTGGAAGTCAAGACACTTTCTTAAAACATCGAATTATGGTGTTGGACCTTATATGCACTTCAACTTTCATTTTCATTTCAAGTTCAACAACCAAATTATTATTAAGATAATGAAAGATATTTCATGCAGTACTACTGTTTCCTAAATTATGTATGCGTAATCATCATATTACTTTAGACATGATAATATGGACTGGCCGTGACATGACAGAAATTTTTTTTGGCAAAATTTTATTTTATTGGGAACGAAAGTTTTTGGCTATCTACTATTCCATCTTGATGCAAAAAAACGTTGGAATCTTCCGATATAGTTGCCTTCAAAGGCGATACAATGTTTATAGCGGTCATAACATTTTTTGATACCATTTCTATAGTACGATTTGTTTATGCCTCAGTGTCGACGATTACCCCTGCATCGGAGCTAAATTTCGTTCCAGCGAACATTCTCTTGAGGTCTGAGAACAGGAATAGTAGATGGGGGCCAGATCTGGAGATTACGGTGGATGCGGAAGCAATACGCAGATATTCATGGAATTTTGCCATCGTTCTCATTGACTTATGACACGGAGCCTTGTCTAGATGAAAGATCCCTTTCCAAATGAGTCTTGTTTTTTCGCGATTTCGTCCTTGAAAGAGATATTACATCATGCGCATCTCAGAATACTGATACCGTACTGAAAACAAAATACTGACTAGCCACTGTCAACTAAGGAAACACCTTCATAATATGGGGGTAGTGGACACACCTCTATGCAGGATGTGTTCAGCGAGTCTTGGCCTACACCTGCCGATATAAAGGAGATGTATCCCAGTGACCTGTCCACCTTCCTGGAAAAGACAGGATGGACGATGACTTAAGAGAACAACTCCTCGGGAGGATGTACAAAGGGTCACATGTGGCCTTAATTGTTGTGAGCCTACACTCACCCTCCCTACAGATACCATACATAACCTTGCCAGCAGACTGTTACGTCTTTGCACGCTTTGGAATTGGTTCACCACGTGCAGTCCACTCAGATGGCGATCGTTTTCATTCTGGTGTGAAATGATGGAGCCATGTTTCATCCATTGCCACATATCGATGCATAAATTCCGGTTTTATGGTGAAACAATTTCAAACAGTGCTCAGAATCATCAATTCGTTGTTGTTGTTGTCGACTTTGATCTCGCTCGTCACCCTCTCGGAAGAAAGCTTTCACATACCCAAATATTTGTCCACGATATATTCGGCAGGTTGATTCTCCTGGTGCAAAGTTCGAATAATGATGCAAGGCATTGGCTTCAACAGAATTTTTTCGCCAAATAGCAATGCTTCATTAACAAATGAAATTCCTTTATATCCATTTCCTCCAAATTAACAAAAGTTGCTGCTTCACCCAAAATGATCTAAACCACAAAGTGATACTCCAACAGCTGTGAAATTTGTACACGCGTCTTTTGAAAGGTACGGTTAACTGAAAATCATATGAATTCATTACTAGTAACGCTATATGCGTGTCAGCCTATGAACTTTTCAATCTATCTAGTATATTCTCTCCACAGATTACACAACGTCTTGTCCACTGAGTCACAGCACCATGTGACAAATCAAATCTCAAAATGTTCACAATGGAAATATGCAACACATAGTAACACCGTAATGTTGTATCTGGCGTTAAATGTATGAGTGAAGTGAATGCTATCAGACCATTACACCGAGACTAATATGCATACAGGTCAGGTATGTCAACAGAAACGGCTCTATGTCGGGTAACAGAAAAAGTAGAATATACTTACAAAAACAATGAAGTACTTTTAGCTGCTTTCTTGGACATTGAGGGCGCATTTGATAATACGTCGTTAGAATCAACCAGCCAGGCGTCGAAGAGAAGAGAGATCGACAAGACAAGCTGTAGGTGTGTAGACTGCATGCTTAGGGGACGATTGGTATGTATATACAACCATTATGGGGGAAACAGTCGTGACACGGGTAGCAAGGGGCTGTCCTCGGGAGGGTTCTATCCCCTCTGTTATGGTACTTTGCAATCGACGAGCTACTATGCAAGCCCTGAACATTATAACGAGATGGCTCAACATAAGCCCAGTCAAATCGACCATAGTAGCATTTACCAAGAGCACTAAAACGGATGGCACTAAAACGGAGCACGAAAACGGAGGAGGGATAACATACGCATCTCTGGTCCGGTGGCCAAAGATGAAGCAGGCGACCGCCATCAACAAACTTGGCAAGGTGCAAAGACTTGCATGTTTGGGAATGACGGGAGTAATGAGAACTACCCCAACAGCTGCATTGGAGACACTTCTGAATCAATCTCCATTTCACTTTGTGATAATGGGGGAGAGGATGGACCAATTCAGACTGGAAAACTCACCGAACTATAAAAGATCGAACCAAACAAAAATTTCGGAACAAGTGGAGAAGCACATATTGAATATGTGCACGGACAACATGACACCGAAGTACATCTCTAACACAAACTTCACGGCCAAAATTATAAGCCGTGAAGAGTGGAAGACCATTAGTCATCCCCAAAACATATTTGTAAAAAACACCTGGTTATACAGGTGGATCGAAGACCAAACATGAAACGGAAGCTGGAATATACCGAGCGGATAGAAATCTAAACTAAAGCTATCCGCTAGGACTTTACACAACTGTCTTTCAGGCGGAAGTGTATGCTTTCTTGCAGTGTGCAAGGCTAATTAAATTGAGACCTCAAATATGTTTACAGACAGCAACACCGCACTAGGGGTTCTGACTAATCCGAAGGTGACATCAAAAGTGGTCTGGGAATGCCATGAAGAACTGATAGAACTTGCAAACAGGAACAAACTAACTTTGTACTGGGTGCCAGGGCATTCAGGAATCACAGGTAATGATAAAGCTGATGAATGCGTTAAATACGGATCGTCAACTTCATATATAGGTCCTGAACCAGCTCTGGGGGTACCAAAATCATTGGTACGAAACCAGATTAGGACATGGACCAATAAGAAGCACACAAAGTATTGGACAGAGGTACCTGGCAACAAACACAGAAGAACATTCATTAGAGAACCGTCCGAAAAAAGAACCGAAGAACTACTTTAATATAGTAGGAATCGGCTCAGAATAATTACAGGGTTACTAACCGGTCATTATCCGCTTAGAAGACACTTAAATAAAATGGGGCTGTACAACGGAGACCTCAGCTGCAGTTTATGCAACGAAGGGATAGAAACCGCTCTACACATCTTATGCGAATGTGAGACATGAGAAGATGGGAGAATAAACGCAATGAGCCCAACAGGCCGCAGTGTTTTCTGGAGACTTGGACTAAATGGACAAGTCAGACAGCTCCCAAGGTACAAAAAAAATTCCAAGACGATAATCTTTTCTTCTTTTTTTAGTTGTTTAGAGTCAATGTTCTTTCTTCAATAGCCAGTCCATATTATGGTGTCACTGATTCCATCATATAAAATCACAAACAACAGTCAACCACTGGTTGAATTTTATGGTATCAGTACAAATCTGAAATCTGTTTTTTCGTTAACCAGCTGTCGCACCAATACGAACGACAACCCTCAGAAGTCGAAACTTGTGAGAGCTAAGGATTAACGAGGTCTTGCCTTTTAAAGTGCAATTCCTAACACTTCAAATCATCAATATATCATACGTAATACATATGTATTTCTGAAAATTATGATTTTATCAATAGCGTGGGCATGTGCAAAAGCAAATTACACTTTCACTTTAAAAATTAATTGACTTCTCGGAGTGAAATGAAAATGGATATGTCCATTACAGAACACCTACATGTTCTATGGTTTTGATGAATATATTGATCTTCTGAAAATCAATAGTTCATCTTCCATACCGGAAGTTTGGCGGGTTGCGGTGGAGGGTCGAATAGACCCACTCACTTTGGACCTAACCTAACCTAACCTAACCTAACCTCATCCCTACTATAGTCCAACACCTATTTGGTTTCAAGCTACGAAGGGTGAATGAATGCCTTGGAAGATATTGTTTGTTTGGCAAAACTTGAAGCGAAGCCAATGACAGGTTCTGGTCCGACGAAGCTACTTGCCAACACCCTCCTTTGCAAGGGAGTCAGCAGCCTCATTACCTTCCAGACCGGTGTGGCCAGGAATCCAGACCAGAGACAATTTGTTAAGTCTTCCTGTTGAGGAGAGTCGTTTTTGGCAATTTGCTACCAACTTAGACTTTGGTTAATAAGAGCCAAGAGCTTCTAACGCCGCTTGACTGCGCGAGAAAAATCTTATTGACTTCTGTGTGAGGTTGGACACAATAGGGCACAATAGCAGTCTGCTGTGATGGTTTGGCCCGGTTGCAGAAAGTTGTAGTGAATAACATCAGCCGCTGACCACCACATGGTTACCACGGTTTTTTTTGGTGGGTTTTCGCCTTTGGGAAGTACCTGGTTGGCTCACCGGTGTCCACTGTCCTAAACATCTCCTGTTGTCGTAGAGGATCCACTTTTCTTCACACGTGACGATCCAATTCAAAGAAGGATCACTTTGGTTGTGCAAAGCAAAAAATTGAAATTTGAAAAAATTAACCGTCAATGTATGGAGTACAAAATTCTTTATCAATCAGTATGTACTACAACACAAAATCGAGAAAGGTTAATGCAGTCAAGCTGCTGGAAAATAATTTCATGAAAATCAAAAGATAAATAGGTAAGTACTATTCTTATCATTTCCATATTGATTTCAATTTAAGAGCCAACGGTAGACAGCATTCCAGGTTAGTTTCCCAATGTTCTGCTACCGCACCGCAGTTGTCGGTTGATTGGTCAGACCACCAACACTTGACTTGGGTGTCACACCAATAGGTGGTTCCACTTGTGTCTCGCTTGAGTATAAGCATTTATTTTTATTATTAAGTACTTTTCTTGGTTGTTCACATTTTGTCTTCAATCGAGGACCGCCTGCCCGGTACTGACGATGCCCAATAGGCTGAAACAGCTGTCTACCGGTGGCTCTTAAAGTGAAATCAATATGGGAATGATCTGAATAGTACTTATCTATTTATGTATCTATATGACATGAAGCTGCAAAAACACATTACATTGAAACGGACAAAACTTTTTTAACAACCTAATATTCAAAACTCTTTCATTGGATTCATGAGAAAACAACCTGCTTATTAATTCGTATCCACGCGCTTGAACTTCTAGATACAAATTAGTTTTACATGCAAAAAGGCACGGCGAAAGAAGAGCATTCCCAAGCTTGTATGTTTATTTTAGTATCGAACAGACTGACGGGGTCTGAGCAGAGGCATTTCGGCAGTACAGGACCGGAATCTAGCCCATACTGGAATACCAGACACCGATTAAGGGGTCTCCATTGTCCAAGAAGTACATTTGGTCTCATAATCAAAGTCATACAGAAATATCCTCGATAGATCAGATTTGATCAGCTGAAGAGGTAGTCCTTAGATATCGTAGTAGTCCAGTTTATTCATGTATAGTTGTAAATGTCTAAATGTCTCACTCTGTATAAGACAACGTTCTTATACGAAAATGATTTTTATGTGTGACTCGTTTTTATGTTCTTAGACAGTTGAAATAAAGTCTTGGAAGTGAACAGTGGGCATTATTATTTTTTGTTGTGATACCCTTCATATCAAGACTCAATATATCACAATTCATTATCGTGAAAAGCGGAAAAAATGTCGTAACAGTTTGTCTAAAGTAAACATTCAGTTCTCAAATCGATTTAAAATTCATGGAAAATCATGAAAACTAGACAACTGTACGAGATACCATTTGACAATTTTCATCTATTTTATACATATTTTTGGAAGATAATTATATTTTGTATTTTCGATGAAGAAAATCAAACATATTTTATGATACTTAAAAAAAATTGGAGGTTTTGGTGTTGTCTTTACAATCTTTGTAATATTCACTAAGGTACAAGCAATTCAATTTTTCTCTACTCTTTTAAATTAGGTACAGTATAATTCAAAACTAACTAGAAATTAATGTATTCGATAATTACGAAATTAGGACTTCTTTTTGAGAGTTCTTTTTGAGAAAACATTTGGATTTTATTAAATATATAAAATCAACCTTAGAAATTGAATATAGTTTGGCATTATCAAGGATAGTGTTATTGATTTTCTTCAATTAACGGGTCAGATTATTCATATTAGTCGTAAAATAAGAAACTTGTTACAGCATTTTCAGAATGTGGAGCTGTTTGAAATATTATTTCCATTGCACAAACAGAATATATTCTTTCAAACGATAACGAACGACTTACATTCTGATAAAGAGCACTATATGCGATAGAACTTCATTATCTTGGTCAGCAAAACCAACTCATATCCTTTCAAGCACACGATATTCGTCATATATTTCTGGTAATCTATGTTGTGACGCTTTGATGAATTTTTTGAATAATTTAACAGTGTCATTTTTTGCAAGTTCAAGTAGTCCATCTGATACGATCCAAACCAAATTTCGATATCATAGTACTTCTTAAGTAAAAGATATCGGCATTTTTAGAAGTCATGATTTTCGAAGAAAAAAATTGAAATTAATTTTTATTTCGAAAACGGTAACAGATTGGTATAGGGAAATATCAAGAAAAGTTGTCGGGCAATTGTTGGAGATTCCAAAAATAATATTATATACAGAGTGTTCCATTTGAAAAATCAAAGTTGCTA
>WOGP01006296.1:0-12488 GCA_015342065.1 Leptinotarsa undecemlineata | reverse complement strand
CCCAATCCAAATATGTATTTTCTTGGCTATAAGCCTATTTTGTTCTATATGATCCAAATATTACAAATGTGCCATGTACTTATTTTGATACTCCCTGTTGCCTAACAAGTAAGTGATCTCAAACAATTTTCCAAACTTTTTAACCTTAAAAAATATATAAAAATTTTTTTTTGAAACTTCCATTTTCACTAAACGTCATTTTCAATTAGATCTAGAATTAGAATTAGATTAGAGCACTGATGATGACGAAAGTCGAAAGCGCTTTGCAGGAATTTTAAAAATTATACATTCTCATGTAAAAAACCCCTCTTCGATTCATTCATTATTATTCAATGTCAAGTGATTCTACGCGTCTATCGAAATGAAATTTTGTTATACAACTTTCCGCTTTCTCAGTGGAGTTATTTCAAAACCCAAATGATTTTTCCTAAAACTTTTTTCCCATACGAAAAGTTTCATTCCCAAGGGTTGATAACAATTCGATAATCAAACTTCTTGACCTGATTCTATCATCGACGCGTTCTAGCAGACAACCGACATAGGAGATTTTGGGGTAGCGGAAAACGTTGAACGAATATTTTTAGAGAACTTTCACGAAAAGTATAGTGTTGTTTAAAAAATTTCGTCCGATTTTATGAATCAACTCCAAACTGTAAAATACTTATTCATTTCAATTGAAATGAGCGCCATGTGTATCAGGGCAGTCAGCGTAACACAGGTCGATTCATTTTATCAGCCTAAAAGTAGTGTGCTCGTCATTCGATGAAGTCAACTAAGTCTGTTTTTTTGCCTGATCTTTATTGGTGAATGTTCTACCGGTGAGAAAGTGATCAAAACGGTTGAAGAGATGGTAGTCGATTGGCGAGAGATCTGAGGAGTATGCTGGGTGAGGCAAAACTCCGACGGTGATTTGTGAAATGTGAGGACGGACGTTGTCATCCGACAGGATCGGACCCTCTTCTATTGACCAGTGACGACTGCTGCTGACGCAATTTCTAGTGCATTTCGTCGACTTTCCCTCAAAAGGACTACTGTTGACGCAATGTTTGGTACATTTCGTCGACTTCCTCGGAGCACGACTCTGCTGTGATGATTTGGCTCGATTGCAGAACGTTATAGTGAATAACACCATCCGCTAACAGTGAACATGATCTTTTTCTGGTGAGTTTCCGCCTTTGGGAAGTGCCAGGGAAAGATTTTTTTGGTACCTTGGGAGCTGTCTGACTTATCCATTTAGTCCAAGTCTCCAGAAAACCCTGCAGCCTCTTGGGCTAATTGCGTCTATTCTCCCATCTTCTCATGACACCGATTTCATCAGTCTCGTTCCCTATACTGGTTTGTGCAGGTTCCGTGTTGGATATTCGTCATATTCTTCTGGAAGTATTTTCGTACATCCATATATTGCCTGTCTACCGTGATTCAGTGCTCCACATTCGCATAAGAGGTGTAGAGCTGTTTCTGTCCCTTCGTTGCATAATCTGCAGGTGGGGTATCTGTTATACAGCCCCATTTTATTCAAGTGTCCTCTTAGCGGACAATGACCGGTTAGTAACCCTGTAATTATTCTGAGCCGGTCCCTTCTATATTGAAGTAGTTCTTCGGTTCGTAATCTTAAATATGTTCTTACTCATGACCAGTTGATTATGCTGTACTTTGCTCAGACAAAATCTCGCTTGAGATATGGCATTGTCTTTAGGGCAATGTCATCAAAACTTAATGATGTTTTCATCTCCCAGAAAAAAATTATTCGTTGAATTGCTGGTGTATCGAGTACAACCAGTTGCAGGAATTATTTTAAAGAATTTTAAATCTTAACTCTGCCATGTCTGTACATTTTGGAAATCTGTTTGTTTGTACACTGTAATTTAAAACATTTTAAAACGAATAATCAAGTGCATACAGTTAATACAAAACAAAATAATGGTCTACATATACCTTTTTCAAGAAAAAATGTTTTTTCCAATTCTCCATCAACAATTGGGCAAAGAATTTTTAATAAATTATCATCGACCAAGAAATCTATTCCTGAACTGTAAATATTCAAATTGAGATTGAAAGAATTTTTATTGCATCAAGTTTTTTTATTCTGTAGATGAATATCTTTTGCATTGATTTCCGACTATTTATATATCATTTTAATGTGTTGTATTTATTCTACTTTTGTAATGTGAATATTGTAGATTCAAATTTAGGCTAGGTATCATTTTAATTTTAGGACATTGACTAATCCTATACAAAACAATTTTGTCAAAAAGGAAATAAAGTCTTATCTTATCTTTATCTTATCTCATTTTTTCGGACGGTTCCCTAATGAAGGTTCTACTATGTTTGTTGCCAGGGTATCAGGTACGGAACTCCAATAATATTCAAGGCTATTCAAGGCCTTTCCAATTTTCACTAATCACCGTACTTAATTTTTTACGTCACAAGCTAACTCACTCCTAGGTGGATTATATTAGGATCATCCAGCCTAAAATTGAAGGACTTCATAGCTTCAGAGTATCTAGCTAGTAGTGCAAACTCATAATGATCACATATAAATCCTAGAAAGTCGAAGTTGCACTTTGGGTTCGTCAGTGAGGTACCTGATTTTCTCAAACATATTTTCCAATGAAATAATACGTTTGGAACCCATCAACAAAAAAATTATGATATTTTTGATCTCTCATGATATTCATTGCCATTTTGTAATCTTCCATCACTTGATACTATAGATATACAACTCTCTTATCCCTTCAAAACTTGTGAAACACTATTTTTCTTTCGAATTGAAGATAGGAAGTAACGTAAGATAATAATTAACCTATTCTGGAGAGTTTAATAGCTCTTTCAGATTGATAACAATATTTTAAATATTTTGGGTGATCACTAGCTACATATATTCAGATGGGAAAACCATTTCTTCTTCAGTGGTTGATTTTAAAATTATTTTAGCCATTTGAGTCTAGACCTCTTCAATACCTAACCATCTGAAATAGGATGACTAAGTTGCAGTTCTGGTTTTTGGGAGCAGAACTTGTTTTGAATTTATATTGTTTCACTGTTTCAGACACTCCAAGTCTGCGTTTCATTGAATAGAATAAATTTCAATGTTACTATTTCAGATCAATCATCTTCTCAGCTGAGAAAACCCAATTTAATTTGGAATTTTTTTTTAATCCCACTGTAAAAATTATATGGCTTTTTCTTATTTTTCATCTAGTAATATCTTATAATCTTCCACAGATGAGAAGCAATTTGTGAGTATAATTACTCAAGCGCAGAGTTCTTTTACACTCATTTAACTTCTATCTCGTTTCCTGCGAAAATAATAAATGCATTGCCCGATGGGATTTTTTTTTCAGAACAATGATGTGCAATATTCCCGTGATAACCGTATTATTCAGCTTATCCTGGGTAGTCGGCATGGTAGTCTACGCCGTTTATGCAGATTGCGACCCTCTTTCCTCCGGCTACATCGAAAAATATGATGAGATCCTTCCCTTTTTTGTTGAAGACCGCTTCAGCTATTTACCAGGACTACTGGGGTTATTTATGGCCAGTCTCTTCAACGGAGCACTAAGGTGAGTGATATATAAGCAATTATCCTTTTTGTTATGGTTTTGATACTTCTGGAATAGCAAGTGAAGTGAGGTAATTCATCATCGGAGAATATTTTCCGGATGGTGTTGATTAAACAGTTGAAAAATATGTGAACTGTCTGGGTTTTTTTTTTTCGTTTCTCAGAATGTGAAGAAAGAAATTTATGTGGGAAATTTGGAACATAAGAGAAGTTTTGAACTGAAAAATACCAATTTCAATACCTTTAAGCTAACAGCTCTGATTTTAACATGGAGTACAACATATAGTCCAGTAACTTCATTCAGCACAGCATGCGTCAAATCCGGTAGTTTTAATTTTTTTCAGACTTGTTTATGATGTGACCTCTAGGGCCGAACGCAACTTTGTCAAAAATTGAAGAAATCAAATTGTTTCAAATTTTAGCGATTAAAATCCTGAAGAACTAGTTTTTGAAAAAAGTTGCTCTATGAGCAACTCTTCCGACATTAGGCCTTTGAAAGTTCATAATTTTTTTAGAATTCCGCAATTTTTTACAATCCTCTCTTTCTGATTGATTTAATTTTGACCCTGATGATGTTTAGGGATGAAGATAGAAGTAGGAATACAATGAAATAAACAACTCAATGAGGATGTAGAGAAATGTAGAAAAATTGATAAATTCTCATTTATGTAATGGAGCATATATTTCAAAAATAAAAGTCAGTTTTGAAATGAAACAATTTCACACACAAGGTGCTAATTTTATTTGTAAGAAATCGAATAATATTAAAAACAAATCACTAGCGACCGTATATCCTCTCGTATGACTTCAGCAGCTGCTTTCACCACGCGTAGTTTTTCTGCTTGAGGATCTGAGCTTCTACTGTCAAACCATGTACTAGTGAGAATTTTGTGACCTTTGTTTTCAAAACAAACAGTCGTGTGTTCGAAAGGTCTCTCAGCGATCAAAATGTCCTCCCCATACTTTGCAAACAAGCGAGTTTTGACTGTTCTATCTAGAGAGAAGTGACACTTCTCAGCGTTCTCTTGGAGAAATGGGATGCTGACGATTTCCCCTGGACTTTCGTGTTGGTGGTGCCTGGTGGAAATTTGTTTGTCAAAACTGATGATATCTGGCATCAATGGCTGTGTTCTCAGATATATGCTCTTTTTATTCATCACCACGTTTCTCGGCTACTTTCAAGATTGTTGCACTGAGAAACAACTTCTCCGTAGTAATGACATTGTTTCGTTTTCTAGTTTCTTCTTCCTTTCTGCCACAAGGAACTCTACAGTTATTTTGTCTCCACATAGACAACAGGGTTCTCTCAAATTGAACCTTGATGGCGTAATATTTGATTTTCCACTGCTATCAGATACTTTGATGAACTTCGTATCATTTTATTTCATCTGACAAGCACTGTGCAGATATATCTCATTTACGCCCTTCAATAAACGCTGATTTTCCATATTCTTGAGAGAAATTCTAAACGGAAGAAGGATTTTGACATCTCTTTCCTTCACTAGGCGCATTAGAACTACCAGATTTTAAAAACTACTCCTTTAGGGGTATTATCGCCTAAATTGAAGAAAAAAACCGTTTTTTGCGATATTTTTCAATTTTTGATAAAGTAGCGTTCGGCGCCTGAGATCACAAACATGGATTATTCATTAGGCCAGCATCACAAACAAGTCTGCAAAAAATCAGAACTACCAGATTTCAAAAACTAGTCCTGTAGAGTTATTATTGCCCAAATTGAAGAAAAAACCCGTTTTTGCTGTTTTTTCAGTTTTTGACAAAGTATCGTTCGGCGCCTGAGATCACAAAACTGGATTATTCATTAGGCCAGCATCACAAAAAAGTCTGCAAAAAATCAGAATTACCAGATTTCAAAAACTAGTCCTTTAGGGTTATTATCGCTTAAATTGGAGAAAACCCCTATTTTTTGCGGTTTTTTCGATTTCTGACAAAGTTGTGTCCGGCGCCCGAGGTCACAAACTTATATTATTCATAAGGCCAACATCACAAACAAGTCTGCAAAAAATCAGAACTACCAGATTCGAAAAACTAGTCCTTTAGGGTTATTATCGCCTAAATTGGAGAAAAACTTGATTTTTAGCGGTTTTTTTCATTTTTGACAAAGTTGTGTCCCGCGCCCGAGGTCACAAACTTGGATTATTCATTAAGTCAACATCACAAACAAGTTTGCAAAAAATCAGAACTACCGGATTCGACGCATACTACCCCATATTTCTAGGCGACAAAGTTACTGGAATAATATGACGAACAGAAGATAAAGTACAAACATCATATCTTTTAGAATATTCAAAAATCAATTAACGCAACTATTAAAAATTTTTTCCAAGCGGCCAACAAGAAGTTATTATGAAATATCAATGATGAAATTACCTGTTTTGTAGAACTAATATTATATTGAGTTTTAATTGTTTCTTAAAAATTTTGATGTTTTACCAGAATTTATGATTCATCTAATTGAGTTTTGACATAAAATGCCAATATTTTACCTGTGTTCCTGTATTGTAAATGTTTTTTCAGAATTATCAGTTTCACCAGAAAATAATCATTCATCTAATTAAGTTCTGTAATTACCTACTGTTTCATAAAAGACATTTTAGAATAGTTTGATGCACCCTGTCAGTCCAACTGATGAAGCTACCTATCATCAAAACACGTCTCAAATTAAATTTGTTGTGAAAATTCATGTGAACATGAATGAGATGGTTTATTATAATTTTAAAAAATATAAGATTGCATGAGTATGTAAGGATGACAAAAACAATATTGAAAAGCTAATCTATACGAATGTCTCCATTTTCAATAAAAGATCAGTTGAAGAGTATGTTTTGGTTCAATGACTTTTTGAAATACAGCATTTTCATTATCCAACTGAATAGTAGAGATGACTGAATTCGAACTGAAGAATGATTTTTTTCTTAGTTTTTCAAATGGGACACTTTAGAAGAAATTTCTGATTTTTTCTTGAGTATCGTTTATAATGAAAATTCCGAACTGATAGGTTAGGTTGGGTTGAGTTAGGTCCAAAGTGGGTGGGTCTATTCGATTCTCCACCGCAATCCGCAAGGGTTTTTGTGGCTTATACCTACTCATGCTTGACCAAATAAACCCAGTTTTTTAACAAATCCGATTAGTTTGTATGACGAATGATGTTTCAGGTCAGTTGGTGAGAGGACGCCTCTACCAAACTCTAAAAACCTGATTCGATTCCCAACGGGGCATCTTTTTCCAAACAGAAGCGACAAGCACTGTCTTCCGACAGTCAGAGTCTCTGCATATGATGATTCAAATGACAGTGACCTGTAAGAAGACCTGTTAGATATAAAAGTTCATCCCTACTGTAGTCCAACAACTGTTTGGTTCGAAGCTTCGAAGAGTGAATAAACACCTTGGAGTGAGCCAATCCTGGAAGAATTTGTCAAAAGTCCATGAATCTTCTTGCCATACAGGTGTTCAGTCTTCGTTTGGCAAAACCTAAAGCGATACCAATGACAGGTTCTGGTCCAAAGAAGCTGCTTGCAGCACCTTTCTTTGCAAGGGAGTCAGCAGCTTCATTGTCTTCCACACCAGAGACAATCTGTTGAGTCTTCCTATCGAGGAGAGTCATTTTTGGCAATTTGCTACGAATTTAGACTACTATCATAGAATTTCAGTATAGGAAATATGTTTTTGTAAGTTACTTAAATATATAACTATCCTAAAAATATTCTTCTACAACTCTCAGATTCACGACGAACGAAAGTATACTATTTTGAACGTACTATGAAAATGGTCAATCTCATTTTAGAGACAGAAATATTTTTTTGCGATGTCGTAGAGTAAAAAGTCATGGAATTGTTTTGGACTAACGTAGTTGAATATGATTATACTCAAGAGGTGGTCTTTCATATCACCCAGTCTGAAAAATAAATAAATTTAAAGCAATATGAAAGTTGGTCGAGTGATATGAAGATCAAACTGAAAAGTTATTGCGTGATAGAAACCTTTGAAAAGTTCAATTGCCCATTACTACCATAATCAATAATACAAAACTGTGACAAATTAGTGACTGATTAGACTTTTCATAGGCTTATATTGATCAGTAACTTTTCCAAATGAATTTTTCCAGTTTGCACTTCATTACAATTGAGCAGTTTCTTTGTTGGAATACAGTCATTTATGTTTCAGTTTTGTGGAAAGTTTAAAACTCCAAAGAATAATAACTCGTCGAAAAAAAACATGATTTTCAAACAGTAACAAAAACTGAGTAATGAACAAATTCGTCTATGTTTCTTTCAGCTTGAACGTGTCCAATCTGAATTCGTTGGCTACAGTCACCTTCGAGGACTTTATCAAACCTATTCCTCTTCTCAAAGGCATGAAAGACGCCCACGAGCTATTTACCATCAAATTCATCGGGGTTGTCTACGGCCTGGTCATCATGGGAATAAGTTTTGGAGTGGGCTTGTTGGACGGTGTTATCGAGTCTTCTATGTTAGTCACTTCCGCCACTTCAGGGCCCTTGCTCGGGGTGTTCGTGATGGCGATGTTAATACCCTGTGCAAATTGGAAGGTAAGGAAAAACTTGGGGAGGAAAGACGATACTTGTAGAGTTAATTTATTCATGAGATGATGGAGTAGAGAGTGCATTGAAGCAACATTTTCATACAAATCGAAATCCTGATAGTGTTTGTTCAACCTCTAGTCTCTTGCCGTTGAAATGATTACATTCCTCAATATATTTGAGACTGAACTGAAGTTATACCCGTTGAAATGCCTATCTGCTTGTTTTTCGTTTTCAATAGTTTTAAAGATGGTCTCCTAATGAACAAATATAAATTGAAATAAAACAAATAATTTTTTGTATAATTGTTCATAATCAGTTACCGAGTTTTTCGAAAACTCAAATATGCATACGTACGTATTCAATTTAATGGATTTCATCAATATTTCTCTCACAACCATCAGTTCCATCATCATTATTTCTATCAAGAACAACGATAGTGCCATACACATGACGTAAATCCGTGGTATAAACCATTATTTTTTATACTAATTGATAATCGTAATCTATTTCACGAAAAATCCAATTGTTTATGTACCTATCGTACTCATTATTTGAATGAGTGATATAAATAATTTTATCGGCTTCAAAAAGATTCTCTTTGCAGAAAGTACAGTGAAGTTTTGAAGTTAGTTTCCATATATTAAATATACTCAACCAAAGTTTTAGTCGAATCAACTGAACGATATTTTTATAGTATTTCTTACTTACAAACTTTTGGCATAATTTTCAGAATTCAAATAATTTCTTCATTTCTTTCATTTGAAAAATAGAGTTGCATCAACCTGTTGGGTTATTAGCAACAAAACATTAACATCTCATGAAATATATACTATTTACAACTTCGACCCTAAAAACTATTGACATTGAAAAATACCATATCCTATGTAGACTATCTCTTCTAAGAACTCTGACATTTCCAAAGGTGCTGAACTTTTGTCGTTGTGTCGCAAAACCAAGGCTGGAGAAAATATTTTTCGGAATTACTGTTAGAAAGTGTCGCTCTCTATATAGATAAAGGATGGCTCTTCGGCCAGTTATTGTTTCATTATCTTTTTTTGAGCTTTGTACATCTAGTTTCAATAGATCTTTCATTTAAATACGGAAGATGTTGCCTATCATACCTAATAAGCCACGCACATCATGAATGTAATGGTAGTGGTTAGCTACGCTTTGAGGTTCATTGGATCCATAGATAGCCTCAAATAAATATTTGACTTGATTGTAATCAACAACAATGTCGATGAAGTCTCCAGATGGTTTCATACATTCTCCAATGGATTTTGTTTCCCTGCTATCAGCTCGTATCTTTTTGGAGATACTCGATGATGGCTTCCCAAATGGGTCGAATATCGTTTCATCAGTTGGTCTCATTGTTTCTATCATAGTTCTTTTGTTCGAGCGGCTGGAGTTTATAGAAACGGATAATTCGCTAGGTTGTGGAGTGTTTTTGTATCATTCCGATGATATTTCTGGAGAAGAAGATTAATTATGACCAGGCGATCGGAGCGATGGTTCGTTTGAAGTTTTGGTTATTTCTGGAGAAGGTAGGGTGTCAAGCTCAGGTTATCGCTCTTGAAGTTTAGCAGTACACTGGGAAGATATATGGTCCGGTTGAGGGCACTTGTAAAATGTAAAGTTTTTGAGTGACAGATATACTTTGTACGACGTATTATCGTTAACCACTAAAATTGATTTTGAAATGTTGACATCTTCTGGTGGATCCATATAGACTTGGCTTCTGAAACTTATTATGTGTACAAAATCGGGATTTGTCATGTTGACTCGCTGAAATTTTATTGGTGAAAATATTTGATGGAGAGTCTCCATCAAATAGGCCTAGAAGAGAGTGAAAAATGGAGGGTTGATGTTGCTCTTAAGATTTCGCGGCCATATTGTATTATACTTGCTTAGTTATTATACCTTTCGAATACATAGGTACTTCATACATGGTGATTTATGCTATTCGAATATTCAATAACATTGTAGCAAGTGAATTTAGTAGCTTTCAAATCTCACGTGGTCGCTGGAGAGCCAAATCAAAAATCTACTGCAAAAGCAGTATACTTGGCAACACAGAATACGGCGCTCGCCTCATGTGATTCATTCTTCATCTATAGTGGATTGATTTGCAATATTCCGTAGTCTAATAACGTTAAGGATTCGTTATGTATGGATATTTTCGATTCAGTTTCTATTATGACATTACAATTGATCATGCTCGGTCGATAACATTTGTGATAATCTCAATCGGGTTTTAAGATATATTCCAGCTTTTTTATACACGGTGAATCTTAAATGATGTTACTGCTTTCAGATGGTGAAAATATGTCATAATTAAAAAAATCATTTGAACGTGTATCCAAACTCACTTAGGAGTTTCCGAGTAGTGGAGTGTCGCAATATAACAAGTAGCTTTTTTCATGGAATTGAGATTTGGGGTTTCAATTCTAGTGGTGTCGAGAAGGGTTACCTGATTGATATTTTTGGTGGAAATTATTTATGCCACCGTTTTCGCTGGGTTTGCTTTTGATTGAAATATCTAAATTAGTGTCAAGAGTTATTTCAATTCCGCTGGATTTGGCAGGTATCAAATCAAAAGCAAATAATGTGTATCTATTGAACGCCGTTTTACTTTTCATTGTCACAAATATTCATTCCTCAATTTATTTATCTAACAATTTATTTGTTTGAATTTAATTGATTCATGCATTTGTTCGACACATTAAAAACGATTGTTCGCAAAATTTGTTCTATTTTGAATGACACTTGATTTAAAATGTTACATAAATTAACTTGTTTGATAAAAAGTTACGAAGAGTTATAAAAAAGATTCATTGTTTGAAATTTTTGGAAGTGAATGTTTGATAATTTTAAATTGGGCGCGGCGTTAGCGTCGAGCAGATCCTTGCAGAAGCTGAATTTTTAAATCTGTCAACATGATAGTCTAGTGACAGTAACACAATATTCGGTCGACCGCAGCGCCGAATAAAAATTATCAACAATCAATTTAATTCATTGAAATAATAGAAAAAAAAAATACAAGAGAAAGTAAAACGGCGTGGCACGCAATTGTTTACAATATGATAATGTATGGAAAGGTTATTCATTAATGAAATCTTTTGATAATTATTTTGTGTATGTACATGTATTATAGCTACCATAAGCCAATTGGTAGTTTTGTAGTATTGAATAATAATAGAATTGGATAATAATGTACATAAGCAAAATTAGTATCATCATTTTTGAGTCATGGATCACATAATAAAAAAATATTTCGTGTTTGCTGGAGCCAGATTAACTGGCTCTGTTAGGCGTATGGTAACGAAGCCGTTCACTCTTCTATAAGAAGTTACCTATCACGTCAATGAGAATTGTTACTGCTAATAAACACACCTATTTGATGGAAAGACAATATTTTTAGTAAAACTGTGACACCTCATTATTCGGAAATGGAAAAAGTTAGGACATACATCCACGTGAACTTTTTTTCATAAAATATGATAAGTTATCACTATCTTTAATTATTGAGATCATTTAAGATACACCCTGTATGAATATTCATTTCAAAGAACTGTCTCGGGAAGTTCAGTTCACAAGAATTCCGCTTTACAAATGAAAGGCAATATGGAAAGTGTATTTTGTTGCATATTTCTGATATACGAGTCTTGAAGGGAAACTCCTGTTTTGAAAGTAGATAGATTGAAACTGATGGCTCTGTCTGAGGGTCAAATATTATGAAAAACTCAATGGTGAAAACCGAATATGAATATCTATCAATATTGGAAAAATCAATTTTTTTAATGAGATATGAATAGTTATTGACGGAAAACCATTTTTTTTTGATAAAAAATTTCTTCATATTTCAATAGAGCTCAAAATTACCTTTTCAAAAATGTAGCACACTTGATATTTTGCTAGAGTCATCTTTGAAATACAGAGCTTCTAGGTTTTTATGTAGACTTTAAAGCGCACGCTTTGATCAAGTAGGATTAAGACGAGGTGGCCATAGAACAGAAAGAAATCGTTAAGTAGTAGCTATCAAATATAGAGAAACCTGTTCAAGGCAGTGATTAAAACACATAGTTTCAATTAAACTGATAACAATTTATACTAACCCAGTCTTGTTGAGGATTTATTTTTCTAAGCTCTATTGGTGGTAATTAATCAACAATAAGTTAATATTTAGCCTTGAAATTTCTAAATACCGCTGAGATGTGAGAAAGCCATTATAAATGAACGGACCGATAATTCTACTCCTGAAAATCTGTTTAAAATCTGTTTTTCCGTTAATCAGCTGCCGCCCCCATACGAACGACAACTCTCAGAAGTTGAGAAACTTGTGCGAGCTAAGGACTAACGAGGTCT
>WOGP01006294.1:0-12124 GCA_015342065.1 Leptinotarsa undecemlineata | reverse complement strand
GGTAGCATTCTGTATTTTTTGGATAAACGGTATAAACTCTACCTATAACGCGTTCTTTTTTGACCCCTGACCATCCTCCAACATTCACTCCTCTCTTCCTTCTCTGAAACGATCGCTTGTTCCAAACGTAATACGCAGAGACTTCCGAGTATAGCAATGTTTTTGCAAAGTCATCCACGTTACACAGATCGAAAGAGGAGAGGAGTAAAGTTATAGTAGGGAAAAGGAGAGGAGTAAAGTTGTAGGAGGGCTACTCGATTTGTTGCACAAGTTCTGCTCATTAAAGTAAATTCTCTGTTCATTTTCTAAATGGACAACAAGGTGCACTACAGAAGGAAAAAGCTCATGTATTGGGAATTCAAAGATTCGCCAAACTGCTTCAGCTGAACTTATATATCGACCACTTGCGTAGGTTGTAACTTCATCCTTCCCATCCTTCTCGTTCTCTGAGGTAGACGTAGCCTAATCTGACCCTTTATTAACATATTTGCAAACGTATTTGATTGACTTCACTGAATGACAGTTGTCTACGTTCACGTATACGTGAATACATGTCTCTTCGGTCAAAATGCTGATCTACCAATACAACAGCCATTTCATTTGCCGTTGGTGCATTAATTATGCCTCTGTGTTCTCTTTGTGGTTTTTTATCGGCATGTATTACAACCTTGAATGACTCTGAAGGCGATATTTTTTCAATGGCTGTTTTTAGATCTATTATGTATATGTTCACCTCATGTAACATAAGCTGCAATTGTTTGATTAAATTTGGTCTCAAATCAGGAAATTTAGAACATTGAATATTAGCTTCTCTATCATTTTCACCGACGAAATAAATTTGCAGAAACTGTGCATCCTGCCCATGTTTCGGTAATATACTTCCAATTGAATGATAGACTTGTCATTTAACTTTAAAAGTTGGTGAAAAACCGCCTTCTTTTATTTGTTTTCCACCGAAGAAAGTTATTTGAAAACAGGCATTGTATTTTCGGATATTATCCATGAAGGGTACATGTTTTGGATGTAAATCATTAACCAGAGTGGTTCAGGCAGTTGTTTAAACGGTTCAAGTTGTACTTTACCGGCACTACAACACATGCCAGGTGTCTCATCTTTTCACTTCAAGGCGTTACACCACTGACATTATGAACCTAAGACTACACTGCTGTCAGTTCCATAAGCAATATATAACAATATAACAAAGTTTCATACAAACTTTCATCCCCTATTATATCCCCTTGGGGGTAGAATTGATCAAAATCATTTCTTAGCGGATGCCTACGTCATAACATCTACCTGCATGCCAAATTTCAGCCCGATCTGTCCAGTGGTTTGGGCTGTGCATTGATAGATCACTATGACAGTCAGTCAGTCATCTTTGAGTTATATATATATTTAGAGATAACCAGACCGTGCAAAGTTAATCGTTGAATCGTCCGAAAATACAAATTTTAACGGATGATGATCAACTGTATTGCCAAATATGTGCCATACTAACTGACTATTACAAGACAAGTATTGTTGAGGCTGGAGTCATTCTAATAACACTGATGATCTTCAAACATTAATCAATAAATGACGGAAGCTCCAAACTCTTACGAAGGTTCTAAATCTGTTGAAATATGTCTGTTTGAAATCTGTTTTTCCGTTAATCAGCTGTCACCCCCAAGTGAACGACAACTCTCAGAAGTTGAGAAACTTGTGCGAGCTAAGGACTAACGAGGTCTTACCTTCAAACTTGTGATTCCTAACATCTAATGGATGAACACTTCAATCTAGCAGACCCCTATTATAATCTTCATGCAGTCATTGTTCAGTGTGATTCTGGCGTTGAATCTGGTCATTATTACGCAGTGGTCAAACACGTATACCTGCCGGTGAGTATATCTCCTTTTCATATTCATTATACCATTCAATACGAATCAAGTGAAGATTTGAATATTTGTGAATTTCAATTTGCATTATACGTTAAAAAATAACGTTCACATACGTTATTATTTCGAGAGGTATTAACGATTTCGTATGAAATTATACGAAATAAATATAGTTTAAAAAACTGAAAAACTAAGAAACATTATAGATAAAATAACAGAGGCTTCAACGGAAACATACATCAATCGTAACGGTTTAAACATTTCACTCAACATCAAATTAGACGATCCTGAGTTCCACGTACCAAAAAAAAAATTGATATTTTTATAGGAGCTGAAGAATTTTGGCAGCTTTTATATGAAGAGGTCGACCGTAGATAGACATACAGGCTTTTCGTTACAGAATACGAGATTAGGTTGGATTGTCGCGGGACCTTTAGACGGCAGTGCAAATGGTAACGAAATCAGCATAAGCAATTTTTGTAAAACTGAAATCCAAGATCAACTTTCAAAATTTTGGGACGTTGAAGAGATCGAGGTGAGAAGGCCTAAAGAAGAAGCTAAAGAAGAAGCGTGCGAAAAACATTTTGTTGACAACTTGTCTTATGCGAAAGATGGACAATATGTATTTTCATTTCCATTCAAAAATCCACCAAATTAACTAGGCGAATCACGTGAAATTGAACGGTTTATGTCTCTTGAGAAAAGACTTACGTCAAATGAAAAGCTTATTAAATCATATATACACTTCTTGACAGAATACGAGCGCTTAGGTCATATGACCGAAGTTCTCGATTTGACCAATTAATATCGATAATTTTGAGGTTTGGCATGAAACCCATCATTTTATCAAGTGACATCAAAATGATCTACCGTCAGATATTGATAAATCCTACGGAAAGACGACTTCAAAAAATTGTTTGGAGATCTAGTCCCAATGAATCATTGAAGTTTTATGAAATGAATACCGTGACTTACGGATTAACGGCTAGGTCATTTATAAGCATAATGTGTTTACACCTAATTTCTTTGGAATATGAAAAGAAAAATCCTATTGTAACTAACATTTCTCGTAACGACATGTATGTAGATGACTTTTAACCGCTGTAGATAATCAAGATGAAGCAAACTACTTGCTTGAAAATATTTCAAAATTTCTACTCAAACGAATTTTTGAATTACGGAAATGGAAATCAAATAGAGAATTTTATATAAACATAAATCGAGCTTCAAACATAGTGGAATTTTCAGTTAATAAAGATAACATGGGAAAAACATTGGGTCTCTGTTGGGATTGTAAGCGCGATGTTTTAACCTTCAAAGTAAAACAAAACGAAATTAAACGTGATCAAATTACGAAAACAGCAATTCTTTCTAGGATTGCCATGATCTTTGATACTTTAGGTTTATTAGGACCTTGTATTATACTCGCGAAGGTTCATTTAGAAAAACTTTGGTCAGAAAAGTTTACATGAATGTGTTAAATAATTTGATAATATCACAGCGAGTAGTATGCGATAACCCGATCCAAATTATATTGCAATGTTTTGCAAATTCATCTAAAGACAGTTACGGTGCTTGTATTTATGTTGTTTCAAAAATGCAACAGGTGAGTCAGTGTCAAATTTATTGTGCGCAAAATCGAAAGACTTTAACGATCCCACGTCTTGAGTTGGGTGCCGCCTTAGTTTTGTGGCGACTCCTAAATAAAGACTTGAAATCAGTAAGAAGGCTGTTCGACTGTATTTACTGCTGGTCTGATTCAATCATAGTCTTGCGATGGTTGAAAATGTCAATGAATTTGCTTCAGACTTTCGTAGCAAACTGTGTGTCCGAAGTTTGAATGGAGACACGTGTCAAAGGTAGATAATCCCGCAGTCATAATATCATGTGGTATGAGCCCAAAACAATTGAAACAGTCGAAAATGTGGTTTTACGGACCCGATTGACTATTATGCGATTCCGAATAATAGCCTAACGTGCATATTACCGACCTACCGGAAAAACGAAAACTTGTTTCACAGTTTCGAGTTGTACAGAAAATTTTCCATTTGAATGATTTTCACGCCTCTATAAACTAAAACGTACATTCGCCTATATTCTGAGATTTATCAAAAACTGCAGGGCAACAAAGGATTCACGTAAGGGGTAAGAGAGAACTGGAGCGTATTCCCTAGAGGACGTAATTTTGTCAGTGAGTGGGAAAGAGACGTGTGCGACGTGATCGATGCATAGAAGGATGGAATGAGCATCGAATAGATTCATTCGACTGATAACGGCGCGGTTGAATTACAAAAATAACGGTATAATATTAATAATGAACGAAAAATCGGATTAAAGTAAAAAACATGGCCACGGGCGTTAAATAAAAAACATGGCTGCCAACGTAAAAGAAAAAAACATGGCTGCCATCGATATATACAGGGTCTCATCGTTTAGGAAAAAAACATGACGTCAATGTGTACGGGGTGTCTCAAATACGTCGGCGCGGTGGAATTACAAAAATAACAGTATGATATTAATAATGAACGAGAAATCGGATTAAAGAAAAAAACATGGTCACGGGCGTTAAAAAAAACGTGGTTGCCAACGTAATAATAAAAACATGGCTGCTATCCAGATATACAGGGTGTCTTATCGTATATGAAAAACATATGACGTTAATATGTACGGGGTGTCTCAAATACGCCGGCGCAGTGGAATTACAAAAATAACAGTATAATATTAATAATGAACGAGAAATCGGATTAATGAAACATGGCTGCCAACGTAATAGAAAAAAACATAGCTGTCATCAAGATATACAGGGTGTCTCATCGTTTAGAAAAAAACATGACTTCATTGTGTACGGGGTGTCTCAAATACGTCGGGTGGCTGAATTACAAAAATAATGTTATAATAATAATAATGAATGAAAAATCGGATTGAAGAAAAAAACATGGCTTCCAGCGTTAAAGAAAAAACATGGCTGCCATCGAGATATACATGAGATAAACATGAGAGCTATATGTACAGAGTCTCTCAAAATGCGTCAGTAAAAAACATGACAGTTCAACGGGGCTCTATCGTTTTAACGTGTGACTCGGCAATGTACATGCCATTTAAGAAAAAACATGTCAGATTAACGGAAACCAGAAGTTTTAATGTGCGATCCCAATGGGAAACGTTTGAAAATGTGGCAATTACGGTATTCAGGAGTGACATTTCATTTTTTCGTTTTCATGTTACGCAGAAGGGTATTATCATTTTTCCCGAAGGAATGTTAATGTCGTTAAACAGTTGAAATAATCAGTGATAAAATGATATTTGAAGAATACAGACGGAAAGTTGAAGAGTTTTGTAAACTCAAAGAGAGACATTAAATTTTGCGAAGAAAAAATGATTGTTTTGGATCGGTTGGATAATTCAGATATATAAGACAGAGTGCTTGATCGAAAAGTACCTCAAACGAAATATCCGCTGCGAATAATTCAACCTCACAGCGTAGATTATGTCGCCGCCATTGCTGAGAAAAAATTTTGTGTTTTTAACTGCAATGATAAATAACTTTGGTATGTGAACGTACCAAAGAGCGTAAAATTCATGGCAATATGTGTGAGCCAAATGATTTAGATCATGGATGCAATAGAACACAATGGAAATTAATAAGTTCAGCATTTGTCAGTGACGACTAATTGGCAGTTTTTTAAGCAGAGTTTCAAAAAATACCTTCTTCGAATCTAAACTGATCCAAGATCTTTGAGTAGAAACAAAAACTGTTGAATTCATTTCAGAACGCACAAGGCTAACACAAAAGAAGTCACAAATGGAATTTGACCTTTATGGAGTTCTCATTATAGTATCTACGATATTAGCATTATTAAGATTAGAGAATAATTATTAAATTTAATGGAAACTAAATAATTTGGTTCAAATAGTAAATAGATAATATTCACAAATATTCGTTTTATTCCACATTTCGATTCGAGGATTATACTCCGAGGATTATACTCCCCCATATCATAATATGGGGGAGTATAAGGGAGTATGATATCGGGGAGTATTCAAAATGTGTGTTTGTGCAAACAAAAAATTTCATTTTCTTTCCATTCGAAATATAAAAAAAAATCTTTTCTTTATCTCAATTTTGATAAATATTTTGTTGTAGATGGATCTAAACAAAATTAACGGAATTTCTCTTGTAGATACAGAGAAAAAGTCTGTGGAGAAACTACAAAATCTTCCGCTAGGAGAGCCGCAGAAAATTTTCTCAGCCAGAATCGTGCAGACGAAATTTGGAAAAACAGTACTGCTCGAGTTGGAGAAGCATATAACGTTTCTACCGCACAGAGTTATAAAAAGCTACGAAGGAATTTTTAAATCATTTCGAAAACGAAAAATACGTCATCATGTTCAGAGGGCCGATCAATACGGGGTAAGCCGAACTTGCAATATCTTTCAAAATTGTAAAAAATTGAAGTTAGTATTGTTGTTTTTCATTTGTTTTTCTTTGACGCAAATTGATGAATTGCTTGAAGTAATAAAACAAAATTATTCAAGTTCCTTTGCACGAACGTCGTTGAATTTGAATTTCAAATCTAGAATTTCGAAAATTTTTAAGGAGATGCAATGCCTCAAAGTGAATATAACATTGTTGGGAGATTTCATCAAAACATCAAAATTATCGATAGAAAACATTTCAATACTCGTAATGAAATCATTGATTTGGTGACAGATTTGTCTGCTTGGTACAACGAATATGTGGTGGATGTTATTTTGAATAAACTTGGCGAATTTCAGGAACAAAACTTCGGTTGGGCATTGAGTGAAATTCTTTTGCTTGAGGTAGCAATTAATAAATATAAAATAGGCAACGGTGCATCATTCATACGTTTGCCAAAAGAAATTTCAAACAAGCTTCTATGTGTGAATCTTGATAGTCAATATGATGCGTGTTTCTTCATAGCAATCGTGAGTGGTTTGTACCCTTCCAAAGGAACCGTTTTACGTGCATCTTCATATACAAATTATGATACGGTTTTGAATATAAAGGGTTTGGAAATTCCTATGCCAATTCGTTGCATCACAAAATTTGAGAAACAAAACGATATTTCTGTAAATTTATATACTTTAGAAATGAATGTTGTCAAACTGAATGAGTATGACGCTTCACATCAAGATACAGATGACTGTGAAATCAAATAACACTATTGCTATATAAAAATATGTCTAGATAATTTTCAAAACAAATTAGTAGTCATAACGGTCAAAAGTTTTTCTGTGATCGATGTTTTAATTATTTCTCGAGTCAGCAGAAATTGGATGAACATATGAAAATATAAACGAGTGTAAAATTTCATTTCCAAAATTTGATCATGTTGAATTCCGAAATTATGTATGTAAACAGTCCTCGAAAATTGCGAGGAAAGATTTCGGACAAATGTAGAAAATTTCAAAAACATAAAGCGTTCAGTGTAGGCTACTATCCAGAAGGATATATTATACAAGTCAATTTGGAGTACCCTGAGGGACCTCACGATTTACACAATTATTTTCCATTTTGCCTCGAGCACCGCGCTTCACCAAATTCCAAATTGACAAAATTGATGCCAACTCTTCATAATAAAACAGTATAGGTTACACTATAGAAATTTGAAACAGGCCCTCGAATATGGATTGTAATGAACTAAAATTCATAAAGTTGTGAAATTCAAACAATCTGCATGATTGCGTCCCTATATTAAGTTGAATACTCGATTGAGGACTGCAGCCAATATGTCTTTTGAAAAAGATCTATTCAAATTAGACAACAACGCGATCTTTGGCATAACGATGGAAAATATCCGGTTGCACCGAATAGTGAAATCAGAGTCCTCTTACGAGCGCAGATTTGGCGCCAAAAATCTCATTTCCAGCCCTCGATTTCATAATCGTACAATTTTCGATTCAAACTTGATGGCTATCGGCTTGATCGGCTATATTTAATGAACCGATGTAAGTGGGCATGGCAATTTTGGATTTGTCAAAAATATGTATGTTTCAATTTCATTACGAATTCATGTTACCTACAATGAGTATGGAAAAATGCAAGTTACTGTATACAGATACAGACAGTTTCATTTATGAACTATCGTGTGACGATGGGTATAAAGATATTATCAAAAAACATATTTCAAAATTTGACACTTCTGATTATTATGAGAATTTATTTTTCGTTGGTTTTGTTGATTTTCCATGGGTTTTATGCCCGTCTTTGAGTGTCGCGTATCATTGTAGAATGTTGTGATTTCAGGCAAGACATTCAATCATTTGTAGGTGCCATTCAAACTGAAATATTTGAAAAGTCTTTCTTTCAACGTCCTAATGGTACGTTCAGCCATATAATCCTTAGTGATTCTATACGTATTGTAGTGATTTATTCCGTGTTTTTCCATCAAAGTTTGAAACTTATTGTTGTAAAATTCTGTCCCTTGATCGGTTTGTAGATTTTTTGGACAACGTTTCGTATGTTCCAAAGTATCCGAAAATGTTTTGGTGATTTCTTCGCCCGTTTTCAGCCGATTTCAGCGGCCGAGTCCACACGAATTTCGAAAAACAATCGATGACGACTAGAATGAGATTGAAATTTCGATTTTGGTAAGTGAACCATCTAATCTCAGCCAAGTCCATCGGCCATTAATCATCCAGTTTCTTGATAATGGTACGGAGTCGAGGAAAATTTTTTCTAATTAGTTTATGCAGTTCACGGACATGTTGAATCTTATCTTTGGAGGGCACAACTACTGTGCATAATGTTGGTAAACAATTCAGTTCATTACATTGGAGGAAGGTTTCGGCAATATCTTCTTTCTTTCTTTCTTTTTGTTGATGGCAAGTTCCAAATTTTTAACATCTAGACCTAATGTAGATATTTGCGACTCGACGTTGATCTATATTTTTTCAACTCTCTATCCATTTTCTCGGTCAAAATATCAGTTTGCTGCATAGATTGCAAAATTTTGGCATTCTTTTCGTTAACCAAACTGGTGAGTTCTTTCAATACCTTTGATACATTCGATATCGATTTCGTATTGAAGATTGAATTTTTCATGCAACTTTTGGAATTGTTGCGTAGCATGTTGAGTCATTTGCAAAATGTCGGCGATAACTGCTTGAATTTTTTTATCTAAATCAATATCTAACTTATTAACCTCATTCTTGATGAGTGTCATTTTTCAGATGTTGCATATCATAGCGTATCAATTTCGTAAGCTCAATCATTTTCCAACAAAAGTTTGTCAATTTATTCTTATGGAGGCAGTGAGGTTTTTCTCAACTTCATTCACGTACTCTTTGTTGATTGCATCTGATGCGTTCGTAAGTAAGTCTTTTCACATCACGCAATTTCAAATTATCGAAATCAATGACACCATCAGGTGTATGTAGCAAGCCACTGACTGCTGATGGCGTTGTAGGATGTTTTCGTTTCCTATTCGAGCTACGCCCAAACTTGTCGATAGTCATAATGAAAATGCTACACACAGATATGGCTCTAGTAATATGCGTTTTTTAATGTGGTTTTCGCAACTCAAATGACCATTTCAAGGCATTGAAATTTTGCGAAATACTTCATGCGATAATCGCGGCATAAATGAACGTTTTATCACGGTAAATTTTAGACATTTTTTGAAGCTATTCTCTGGTCATTTCTGCATCATTTTCCGAGACGCGTTATAATGCCAATCATATAAGTTTTTGCGAAAAATGAGACTTGAAAAATTCATTTTTTTCGATGCGATTCAAATAACAAAACTGCCTATAATAGACACAGCAATAACTTGCCCTGTTTTTATTGACGACGAAAAATTATTACGCGTAGGTGGCAGACTAACTAAGTCGGATTTTCCTTATTCGAAAAAATATCTCATTTTGCTTTCGACTATTTCAATTTTCGAACATGAGCTCCTGGAATCTTTACGTGGCGGACCTCAGTTAATTTCATCAGTCATTCGTGAGACATTTTGGCCAATATCAGGTAGAAATTTTGCATGTAAAATAGTACGTAATAATTGTGTCACGTGTTCACGGTATAATGTGCAGAAAATTCAACCGAAAATGGGAGACTTACCAGAGGTGCGCATGAAGCCAACTTCACCATCTTCATCAATTGATTATGCCGGTGCGTTTATAATGAAAGACAGACCAGGCCAATCAAATGTTTGTTTGCCTTAGCACTCGTTCATCAGAAAAAGAAATATATTCACGAATTTTCCGTTCATATACTTTCCTGCGCCAAGGAGTGTAATATCTTTGGGTTGAGATATTTCTGATGTATTATCTTCAAAAAAATTCATGGCGTGTACTTTTGGATTCTCCATTTTTTAAGTAAGTTCGGCTTTGAGGAGAGAGGCCCTTTGCACCGCGAGACCTTAGGCGATAACCCACACTGCCCACCGCCTCTGCCTCACATCCATAGGATATGGGAGACGCCCCCGCTGATGGCGCACCCCGCTGATGTGGCTCAATAGAGCCACATTTCTACTTCCGTATAAGACATCTCGCTTCCTACCGTTGCTCACGCGAGAGTTGGCTAGAGGTTACATTTCGATACCTCAATGTATAATATTATTGTTAGGTAATAGGGTTTGCCTGTAACCTGCTAGAAAGAGTATGGCCAACCTCATCCTGATATGATCAGTGACTGACTCTATTTCTGCCAGATCCAACACATCATCCAATGAAATGTATGTGTCACTGTTCGTACAAATACGAAGCACTTTATTCTACGTACAACATAGCTGGTTTAATTACTTGCTTGTAACTTGTCAACACTGAGCTTAGAATTCCGTGTAATGAGCAAATACGTTCGTTTTATCGCCGCAGCCGTTCTTTGGATCGCCACGCTCAAGTGTTCCTGAAAGTTCAAGCGCTCCTCAGCTTGTCAACACAGTCTTTCTTCTCTGTATCTGTACAGTAGGGAGGGTGAGTATAGGCCCACAGCACTTAGGCCACATGTAACCCATTGTACATCCTCCCGAGGAGTTGTCCTCCTAGGTCATCGTCCATCCTGTCCTTTTCAGGAAGGTGAACAGGTCACTAGGAAACATCTCCTTTATATCGACAAGTGTAGGCCAAGACTCGCCGAACACACACTCTCTTTGGCAACCTTGAGGTATCTCATGATGGCCTCCGCGAAGGTTTTGGAAGGTGCAGCGACATTACGGTCGTTGCGCGACATCTTCAACCTTCCTGTGGTTCCCCTAGTAGAGGTGTTTCAGTGAGGGTGCTTTCCTGCAGGGGCAGCCTTGCCTTTATTCAAGGTGGAGATCTTGGCGCCTGCTGCAGGAAGTGCTCTTGCTGTTGGAGGGGGAGGAGGAATGTGCACTTGTAGTTGCTGCCTCTCCTGCCTCTTTCGCTCTATTTCTCCTTTTGGCCTCGGCGCCGCAAATGCGCCGCCTTTGAATTACATCACGAGGTGATCTGCTATGTCTAGCCTCATTCCAAGCGGTAGATTGGGGTGCACTTCTGTCCAGCCTCGGAATTGGTTTTTGTTGTGTATGTTTGTTTATTTCATATATGTGTGTTCCCACGAGTAGCAAAGAAGAATTGGTCACCTCTGACAGAGCCCCGCATTACCAGTGGAAGGCTGATTACAATGAGGTTTCGCCCGATTCCCCATAGAGATCGCTCGTAACCGCATGTCAGCACGATTCCTTACATCTTAGCTTGGGTAGACTGGTCCACGGTGGTATGTTTCGCAAAGGCTTTTGGGAAGTTTTAGTTCCCCTCACTCTAATTATTTCTGCCACTGACCAGGATTTCGGCGATCCCGTCCGTAAGGCCACATATTGGCTTCCCGGACAGAGCTCCCAGTCCCCTGGCCGTTCCCCAATCCGCCACCTAGGGACGCACTCGGTAGGTAGTCCAACCAACGAGAATTATATTAGTATATATAGATACAGTTTGTACATAGGTATCAAGTTCAATAATTTTGGAGGTAAATGAATAGTAATGTTTCACAATAGATAAAAGTTACTACCAATGAAGACGCTGATGTTTTCATCAAATGATTACATCTAACAGTAAGCAGTTGATCCATGTAGCTGATTGTGAAACATTGCTGTGTTTTGAGAACCGGTGGATAGTTGACGCCAAAAAAGTATCTTCACCAGTATACGCAAGCGACTCCTTTAATTCCATAAGTAATTTGATGGCGATTGCCTTCAAGTAAATGAAGTTTAATGAAAAGAGAAATGAAAATTTCTATGTTTTATACCACTTTTAATTGTAACTAA
>WOGP01006293.1:0-12490 GCA_015342065.1 Leptinotarsa undecemlineata | reverse complement strand
TTTATTCGTGAAATACCGGTCGATATGTTAGAGATAGTGTGCCAAAATTGAACCTTGCGCATGGGCCGTCTAAAGTGGAGCCCCGGACAACATTTTCATGAAATTATCTTCAAACATTGAATTATAGTGATCGTTCTATCGATTCCAATAAAGATTTCATCAGTTTTTTAAAATTTTTTGTGTTGTTTTGAAAATCAAATCCAATACCTCTTGAAAAATCACTCGTTATAAGCAAAATATGATAGATTCCAAAAAGAATCTGATCTTTTTATCAAGCTTTATTTTAACTTCCACAATATGGAGAAATATAACACTTGAAGAGCAAAATTATAAAAAGTTATTGAAATAAGATACTGATGAATAGAAAAAACATTTCTCTTAGGTGAGGTGAACACTTTATCTCCCTGTCCACATCTGTATGAAGTTGTCCATTTAATTTTTAAATTTTTTTGTAATTGCAGAAGTTAGAAATATACAGAAAATGTGAATAAAATCGTTCATTTACACCCACACAAAATGGCTTACATTGATTCTCGTCTATTGTAATGACCGACAATCCTGAATAATTATGAGTGGGTTAACTTGAAAGCTATATATACAGAATAGTTGAGATATAAACATTTTGTTGTGGATCACCAAGAAAAATTAGAAATAATACTCCCTATTTTTTTGTATTTGTACCTATCGTAATGTAAATTACAAATACAACTGAAAAACAAAACATAAAAAGTCTTATTTCTCATTTTTCTTCAAAAAGTAAACATACCGGGCGGTCGAAAGAAAACAAGGAAGAATTTAAAATAATCATCAAAATACAAAACACTGAGAGAATATACAATTTCAACTCACACTTACTGTGTTTGTGCTTCATATCTAGTTGATTGGAAGACTCTGTCCTGCTGGACGTTAACTGGTCTTGATCGGATTCGCTCTCGTCGCTGTCAACGTCGTTTTTTCTATTGACGCGTCTCCGGCCATGGCCTTTTGTACTTTGAAATTTTTGCTGAAAACCAATTGCAACATGCATCAGATCACCTTGATGTTACATAGCGAATTTTTTGATATATTGAATAGTGACGTATGAATTTGTTGAATTTTATATTTTTCGTATATGAAACCTTCGGCTGATTTTGTTAATGAAGCTATTACCATCACTACATGAGAAGTTAGACGAAATTATTGAAGAATTACTGACCTGATGATAATGAAATAAACTACTGGTATATTTAGCCAATCGGTAGATCGCTGGATTTAGCACTAAATGAGTAGCTGATTTATACCGATCCGAAAATTCCACCCCTCCCCCCACTTGACCTTGTAACGAACTTAGGGCACGTCACACAACCTTGACTAGCTAACCTTCAAATATCTTTAGTTCTGAATCATCTGAAGGTTACCTGTCGAGGGTTGCTTGACGTATTCCATAGTCGATTCAAGGTGGTCGAGCGGGGATTTCGGATCGGTATAAATCAACTACTATTTACATTACCCAGTCGACGAAATCACCCGGTTTCTCATTAATAAATAGATTGCGATGGCGATATTTCTTGATAAATTGATGAATACAAACTTGCTAGCATGGCAAGAACTATATCAAAAGAGGTACCTTGAAATCTCATATCGGATTGGGATAATCTTAGAGAAACACGACGTGAAACCGACAGTTAGTCCAACAAAAACTATCAGACAAAGGCGTAGGTCAGCTGAAGACCCCAGAGAAACTTCAGCAAAACTCCGGACATACCGAATTCCTTGTAGCTGCGGGTAGGTCTACATTGAAACCACATTGAAAAGAAGTGTAGGAACCAGCCTCTCTGAACACAAGAGAAATTGTTGACCGACAAATAAGCTGTAGCTCTCAACAAAGGACGCAATCACATTATCTCATTCGAAAACACAGTAATAGTAGTAAATGCGTAGGTAACAATGTAAGTACCAACGCGGACATTGCGATTGTTACTACATCACGTTTGATAATATCTACTGCAGAAGTAGATGAACTGTCAGGTATAAAACCTGTAAATCACGACTAAAAAACCGAAAAATAGCTTTCACATATTTATAAAATGTTTACAAAATGTCTCAGATAGATCTTCTCATATGTCACTGATGTGACCAATGAGTGAAAATAACTCACCAAATGAAATAATCCGCTTCATTGCGAAACTGGATTTGATTGACCAAGTATGAATAAATGCGAACCACAAAAAACTTTCGCCAGTCGCAGTGAAGGGTAGGATAGACTCACTACTTTGGAACCTAACCTACACAGTGGTATATAGTTTCGATTGAAACTCTCGAAGAGACTTACGATATTATAATAAGGTGAGTTTCGTTGAACAGACGAGGTTGCCGGTGGCGGGGAAGCACAGCCTTCAGTCATTGGATGCTCGTGGTACATGAAGCTGTGTAGCATCGTATTTTGCGGCAAAGTACTCGGCTCTGACAGCTGAAATGTTGCGTATGGCGATATGTCTTCTGAAGTCTCTGCAAACATTAAACAGCCTAGATCAGTATCTTTGCTTTAGCACGGACCAAAAGCTTCAAACTTTTCCAATATATTTGGTAAGAATAAAAAAACTTTATGTTTTGATCATATGCAACATTGATATTACTATTATGATAATATAAATATACAGTATGAATGAAATGACATGATATATGTCTAATTCAACCAACATCTTATCTTCTACCATTACATAGATGGCAATGGCATGTAGTTACATTTTCGTCATGCAATATGGTTCATATAGGTACGTGACAGATATAATTTTCACTTTTTACCGTACAGTTGAAAATGATCTGAAAAACTATGTCATGAATTTCGGCGGTATGTAAAAAAGATTTTTTTTGAACTTCACCTCCATTATAATTCTCAAATATTAATGGAATATCATCCTCACTATGATTTTCAGTATGAATTTAAAAACCAATTGCAGACTACTTCCTACTTCCGAGCTAGATAAAGAAGAAATATTTTTACAAAGTTGAAACTTGCGTAAAAATTAAATAACTTTCATCGAGATTCTATTTTGCGAATGCAGAATATGAGACGAATTAATCTGAAGATTTCTTTTACTTCTAACAGAAAACTTTGCACATTTCATTCACTACATTATGAAAACAATTTCAGCAAATCCGAAACTCAAAACTGCAATGATACTTTGCACTAAATTTATGGATTGGTGTTTCTTCAAAATTATCAGTAATGGATCTATAGTTTATGAGAATTCAGATGAAGATGAATCATTTGGGTCAGCCAAACATTCAAGGTATCATCTTGATTCAGCGAATGATTGTCCTTTTGTAAAAAAACTCAAATGCCGAAACATGGAATGAAAATTAGGAATAGGAAGAGGAATCCATTGGTCTGTCAGTACCGGAACCCCAGCAAAAAATATGCAGCTCTAACCTGGTATTTTCTCTCCAGCTTGCAGAGCCACTTTGTGTATAGTGGCGTAGTAACGTTCTCTTTGAGCTTCTGCATTCTGTTGGTTGTCCATTTGCTCTTTCGCGGCATCGTCTTGTCCTATAACATACCCTAATTGGAGCATTCGTTTTGTTTCTATCACAAATATACTCACGGCGTCTCATGCAGATCAGAGCTCCTACCACAGAAACAATTATTCCTAATACTAAAATTAGTAGGGGTATCACAACTTTCATGTCTGAATAGAAGGGATAGTCATCATGTCCCTGTTTCATTAGGTCTGGTGGAGGTACATCTAGATAAAAAAAAAATATTAGCAATGAGTTGGCTAGCAGATCACACATTTTGGAAATAGTTTTACGCATCATTATGTATAATTTCATGAACATGAAGGCAAAATAATGATTACAATATTAATAATGATAATCCATTTATTCAGTGAGCCTTAAATGATAATATACTTACATAAATTGAGATGTGTCAATTGGTATAGGAACGTAAAAAATATTTGGGCAAGATGACGCGATGAGTTTAAAAAACATTAAACCATCTAAAAGAACAATTTTTTCAATAGTCCAGTCATTATAGTAAGTTCACCTCGGAATTCGAGATACCCAGCTGTAAGTCTGTAAATACTTGTATATTGACACCCTGAAAGCAGGTGCCAGTGCAGGATTCTTCACTGAAATTATTTCTGCATATGCTGTTGGCGATACATCTGCCGCAATAGATTTTCAATTATCGGAACACACTTCCTGGCCAGTTTTGGGCTGTTTGGCTACTCATCAATGCTGGTAGTGCTGCAGGTAGTGTATATCATCAACATAAAGTCGATGATTTCCGATAACTGAACATCGAATTCCTCGAGTATCTTTCCTCGAACTAAGCTGAAGCGGACAACAAACAAGATGTTTGTCATCACCCCATCTGCCTGTGAACGAGGTAACCAACCACATATCAAAACTCTTGTTGTGAAAATATTTTCACAACTCAGCATAATGCAGGAACATCTCAATATAATGTTGGCTTTTGACAGTTTGATTAGAAAAAGGTGTTCTTTATCAGAATAATTTCTCAACTTTAGAAATCTAATATTTGGTTATCAATAATACTCCAACTATGAATGTTACAGAACTTATTGTTTGTATTTCGTAGTAATGCTTCTATAATATCCAATAGTTCATCTCAAAAAACAAAAACTTCAATATCAGCGATTTTATAAAAAAAATTAAATAGATGCTATATATTGAAAATAGACATTTGGACATAATCTGTATTCTCTTTGTACTCGACGCATTGAAATGTCATTTTGAAAATAACTTACCTCCATCTTTGGTCAAGGTCATGAATGCAAACTCTTCAGAGGAATACCCTGCAACATTATGGGCTTCCACTTTAACGACGTACTGGGTTGCAGGTGTGAGTCCAGTGATGGAAGTACGCCGTTGTGGCTTCAGAGCATTTGACACTGAAATTCATTATGAACCTTTCAAAAACTTGGAGAGATCTGAGCAAATGGAGCCTTAAAATAACACATTTTTACCAGTTTAGAGTGAATAAACGAGGTATGCATGGAAACAATAGAAGTTTTATTTGTGTCAGTGCTTCTCCCAATCCTCGGAATTGTTGGAAATTTTCCAAACTCGATCTCAAACTCTTTCAGCGATGCGCTTCCAGTGTCATCTGTGCTTTTGAAATGACGGCCCTTCAGGGTTCTTTTTGTTTATAAAAATAGAAAAAGTCACATGGAACCATATCTGGTGAATATGGAGGCGGAAACATCCTTACTCTTTTGTTATTGGCCGAAAATTTACACATTGAAATGTGATCAGGTGGATCATCGTGATGCAGAAGCCATGAATTGTTTTTCTATAAATCCCGGCGTTTTTTTCGAATTGCTTCATACAAACGGCGTTGAACTTGTAGATAGTACTCCTAATTGATCGACTGCCCTCGTGGAAAGAATTCATGATGCACTTTGCCATTGAGATAAAAAAATACGGTTTGCACCTTTGACTATATTGGTGCAGCTTCTTTCGATCTGAGCCAGTTAGAATGCCTACATTTGGACGACTGAATCTTAGATTTGACGTAATATTCATCAGCTCATATTTCAAAAATGTTTGCTGCGTCGCATTTCATAATCATAACATTCGAAAAAAATGTATGGCAATCGATAAGCCAATATCGTCAATTTCTCTGATTTTGATTTGGCGATCGTTCATAACCATTTTATTTACCTTTTTTCCACGTTTATCCTCGGAGTTACACCCTGAAATGGTGGATCTACAGTAATCCAGGACGAAGATTTGAGGATCCTGGTGGAGATTGACGGCGCGTGGGATTTCAAAAAAAACTAAGCGCGAGCTTCCATGCTATTTTTGATAATTCATAACGTATTGGAAATGTCAGAAAGTTAAAAAAATAGGTGCCTGACGGCCTGAACGATCGATAGAGATTTTCACGTTTTGAAGTCGGTTCTCTGTTGATTTTGCGCAACTAAAACGATTTTTTTGGATCGGATCTTCACTTGTGATGAAAAGCTATAAATGCACTTCCCTAAGGCGAAAATCTACCAAACACAGAACACGATTACTTTATACTGCTCACCGCCTGATGTGATTCACTATAATATTATACAACCGGGTTCTTTTGTGAGCGTAGAATCTGTTGTTCACAAATAGCGTAGCTATATCCCCACCTCCCTACAACTTCATAGCTACAAATCTCGCTCTAGGCGGTAATGTTATGACGCGTTTCGGTTTGCTCTTAAGTGTGTGTCAAATAATCATACAAACCTAACGTCCACTGCACTTCGGAAGCTTTCTTGTACTGCAATATAAAATAAAGAATAGGACATCCATTGTCAGGCCACATGTGAAGTCGTAAAATCACCGTAGTTGAATTTGGTGCTATGAACGAAGACGGCGAAGGAACTCCTGGAGGGTGGCCTTGAGTCCGGGCTTGTAACGGATGGCTTGCAGGCGAACTTCCGATTTTGTTATGGGCTATGAGGTAGAGGTGATAGGTGGTTCCACAAGAGAGGCTCTGAAATATAGAGAAGAGTAAAGATGGCAAATATTTTTGCGACACATATGGATATAATTTGTACAGGAAGAATGTCATTGTTGAAATAACTGACCTTTAGTTCGTAACTGCTAGCATGTCTGTTCAGCTGGATCTCGTTGATATCGCCAAGTTCCTTCTTATAACTCAACGTGAATCCGCTTATGGGGGCACCTCCGTTATTTCCAGCTTTCCAGTGGAGTAGAACACTGCTGCTTGTTGCACTCGTTACATAAAGGAGAGGAGCTGAAGGAGGCACCTGGAAAGTAGTGGGGAAAATATATTGCTTCAGAAAACAATGGTATTAGTTCTTTCATAATTTCAATGATATTGTTGCATTAGCACAAATTTGTTATTATTTTATAGCAATCATTATCAATTTCCCAAGAAATAGTTATTCAACTCAAATAGATGAATGATTTGCGTTTCACTCAGAAATTCCAAACAGACAAACAACGATCAGTATTTAGTTCATGTTATTCCAATAATCTTTCGACACCGACTGGTATAACTTTGTTGATAGTTTCACATATTTGATAGCAGCCGAAAAGCTTATTTCGACTCCGAAGTTAATCACAATTCTGTTGTTACCCCTTTCATTAAAGAGCTTACATAAAATCGTCAGATAATTATTTCAGATATATTCTCTCAGCTAGCTACATGAACATACAATAAAACAAATTCAGTTAGGGCTTGGTGGAATAATCTTCAACAGATATCGTCAAGAAATGAAAAGAAAACAACCAAAAATCGAATAGTGAAGAATATTTAATAAATCGACAAGGGTTCCCCTCACGCCATATCGTTCCATTTTCTGAAGTAGAAGTAAATGATTTACACTATCGAAGGCTCTGGAGAAGTCAATAAATGCACCGCAGATACTTAGTTTGCCATCATGCTCATTTATGATGTGTTCGTGGAATGTAAACAGTTCCATTTCAGTATTTTTGTTCTGGGTGAACTGGACAGTAATTGATTCTTAATAAGCAGCTCAAAAATCTTTGAAATGCTTGGATGCAATCTTATTCCTCTATACTTCTCATGGAGATTAGTATCTCCTTATAGGAAATCATCGACTTTATGTTGATGATAGACACTACCTGATGAGTGGCCAAACAGCCCGAAACGGGTCTGCAAGTGTGTTCCAATAATTGAAAATCTATTGCGACAGTTCTATCGCTAACAGCATATGCAGTAATAACTTCAGTGAAGAATCCTGCACTGCCAGCTGTCGGAAATGAGCCAACGCCCTTCGTGGTATTAGCCAGGGGAGTAGTTGTTTTGGCCTGGACGAATTGTTCGTTCAGATGATTTGATAACTGTAAAACAGATTTTTTCAGAAGGTTATTTGAAATTTCGTCATAACCATCTGCGTTGACATTTTTCAACATTTTTACCAGGTTTACAATGCCATGCCCAGTTATAAGATGTGAGAAAATGGAGTTTTAGCATACCTTATTCTATGTTACTTTCCAAAAAGTTCTAATCAATAATAATACTGTCAATATTCCTAGCGTTCCTTCGGTTTAAGTAATTTTGATTGTACTTCTGATGCCAGCCGTTATCCATAGAAACCCCACGAAAATGGTTTCGTAAAAAAATGAATAGATCAGATATTAATAATGCTGATGTAATAATCGTTCTATGTCGGATCTATTGTTGAAGAAATGAATGTCAACTCACCTGAACTATAAGGTTGTAAATGATCCTGTCTGTTCCTTGCCCATTATCCACATGGCAGGTATAGTTATTAGCGTCTGACCTTTGAAGATTGGACAGAATCAGCTCTCCAGTATCCAGAAGTTGAATATTATGAGTGGCTCCACCCTACATTGAATAGTAAGTACTTACTTTATTTTATTCTATTCTTGAATGTGTTTAAGAATGTAACATCGCATAAAACTCAGGAAGCTATTCTAGGCATAGATGTAGTTCTAATTTATATGAAAGTGCTTCCAAACGAATACAAAAGTGAACCATTGAAAGATTAACTGATGACTCTACCTTAATAATAGTGAATATAATTGAAAGTAAGTATTTGGTATTCATAGATTACTTTTCATTTTAAAAATGTCGATGTCTGCGATATGAATTCGGCATCTCCATAGTATTCTTTTAAATCATCTGTACAAACTTACCTTCAGTATAATATCCCCCCTCAACCATTCTCTTCTTGGTGAACCCACAGCCTCACAGCTAAATGAAATAGAGTTTCTCCATGGTCGTACCACAAATCCTCCAAATGAAATTATTCTAGCAGGAACTGTAATTGGAAAAATATTCGATTGATTCATCATACGAATAATGAACTCACTGACAATAATGATGAATAATGAATGTTTTACTCGTGAATGAATTTTTGGATCCGGAGAAATGTTTGTGCTCAATTTATTGTCATATTAGATTGGACTGTGAGTGGTTGGACTGAGGGGAATCATCAAGACTCTATTAGACCGTGGTTTCGAGCACTGTAATACAAAGGGAGGTCTTGAAAAATAACTAGGCCTCATCAAAAATGACCTTCAACGGAATGGTTACTCCAAAATGATGGTGGAACAGGCTTTAGCTAGAAGATAGCAAGAGCTCCAAAAGGAAGAGAAGCCGCCACAACCAGTACTTGGACTTCTCTACATCAAAGGATTATGGGAAAGTATAAGACGGATTGGGTCAAAGTATAACATCACGACCTGATTCAGATTTGGGAACACCATCCGTAGTAGCCCCACAAAAACCAGGCCACCAAACGCGGACTGCGATTCCAAGAACTGCATTTACCGGGTACCCTGCGAGTGCGGAGAATCATACATCGGTGAAACTAACAGGCCATTGAAAGTTCGCATTGCTGAGCACAAAAAACATATACAGCAAGGAGAAACCAGCAAATCAGGAATAGCAGAGCTCATCAACATAACAAGTGGGCTCAAGCTGAAAACATCCACAAGGGGGAATACTGATTTAGGAGAAAATTCAAAGAAGCTGTTGTCCAACAACGCATTTAGCTAAGCTAGCATAGAGATACGCAATATATGGAAACATCTTATCAATCGGAACACGACCAACTCCCGCCAAACGGTCAGCTCCCGCTCAAACCGATTGAGTGGCGAGGGGTCAGAGGAGATAGGTGAAAGCACTCGAATGACCTATAAATAGCCATTTTTCACCCAAAGACGATTGTGGATACTAACAATCAAAACGTCATGAAGTAACTTGGTCTCGTGTTAATATTTCAATTTTGTTTAATTTTTTGGTTGTTGCTTGTATTTTATTTCATAATAATTTCAGTTTTTTTTCTTGATGTAATTGTGATTTATCAGCTAATCTATTTTGATTTTTCACAGCTTCTATGAGGGATTTCAAATCAATTTATGTCATATTAGACAATGGAAGTCCGAACCACAATTAATTGTTATTATTATTATGGTATATTCGCATGTATGCTGTCGTATATATGTCATGCTGTCATATGAAACTGAGTTTTATTTCATTTCATTACTGTTCAAAAAATATAAGGAATTTATCTCAGTATTCACTTATAAAAAATTCTGTTATTACCTCTTGGGGTGGAAACCTGTGAAACCACCTTGGAACTTTGACCTTCACCAATTCTTGTGGTTGCGGACACCCAAAACTGGTACTCGATGTGTGATTGGACGCTCTTCACTTCAAAAACGGTATTTTGTCCGGATATTGTTTGCCTGGCGTTATCAACTTCCGTCCGACCATCCATACTTCTTCTATACAAATTGTACTTTGTGACAACGCCATTAGGCTCGACTGGAGGGAGCCAAGACACTTTCAAAGACTGAGGGGAACTCACGACGACCTTGATGTCTGCAGGGGGTCCAGGTACTGAAAATAAATGTTAGTAAATCAGCTGAGATTGGTGGCTGATATGTTTTATTTCATAATGCATACATTCAGTATTTCTCATTGTATTTCATTATATTTCAAGTGATAGGAAAAATTATTGAATTTCGAAAAGCTACTAATGAATAACTGATTGGGGGAAGAGGGACACTTAACACCTAAATTATTTAGGATTTATTTACCCTGTAAACATACAATGTTTATAGCAAAAATAAAAAAAAACAATCAGAGAATATGTCTATACAATCAATAAAAAAATATATAATGATAAAATTTCCAAAATACAAATCAAGAAATTATAAAACAACAACAAAAACTAATTGGCGCTCCGGGGTCACTTCATTGAATCCAGTGTCGCATTTACTTTTTCACCTGCAGGAAAACCCGGAAAAATCTGCAGCACCACATCATCTGAAGATCTTCATCTGCCAATGTCCTCTCAATAAATATTTTTTTCATATAATTCGGAATATTTGTATATTAATTATTTTTAAAGCATTTGGTAGATCGATGTGAAACTTGATAACTTTATAATGAATGGAATTTTTCCCAATATTTGTTTTCTTTTTCACTAATATCTTGTCGAATAGTTGTGTTGGTCACCATTGATTTTGAAAGTCAGATTTGAATATTTGAGCTTAATTTTGATCTAATGAATGCGGGAACATTATTTAAATTTATGTAGGAATTACAAATTGAATAGTTTTTTTTTTGATTATACAAGTTGACAGTCAGCTCTTCATAGTTTCATTTGAATATATACTCTATAATTCATAGAGACTTTGAACTTCGAAAAATACTGATGGAAAATAAATGAATTTAAGTTATGTTAGTGGTACAACATTTTCTATTTTGAATGAAATTCCATTTATTAAAGTTATTTTTCTTCTTATTGTTTCAATATATCTATTATGGAATTTATTTGGATCTCTTGAATCAATTGGTATATACCTTTTTGATATAAATAGATAGGGTGATTTCTAAAAAATCAGTGACATTTTATGGCTTGAAGCCATGAAGATATTTGATCAAGGTCATTTGAGTTATTAATTTTGTTCTTTGTACCCTATTTCCATCGTTAATTGAAGTGGTGTCATTATCGAACATTTGTAATCTACCAAATGAAAATACTGCAGCCAAAGAATTGAAATATATAAGAAACAAAACAGGTCCAAGTATTGATCCTTACGATACTCCACATATTATATATTTTCTGAACAAATTATATCGCCCATATAGACATATATTTCCATCCAATACATTATATTGAAACCAATTAGAAACTAATTCAGGGATACCTACCGGGTGTTTCAAATTCGATACATATCATTGGGATTTCGGAAACTATGATAGACACGAAGATAGTTAAGGGTAAAGTTGCGCATTCACCTGACTAACTATATGCCGTTGAGATAGTCCTGCAAATGATGGTCTTAGTCATTATAATACAACGTTCTTCGAATATTATTCACTGCACGAATAATTTCCCTCCTTCTCAATCCTGCGAACTCTCTAATAATGATGTGTTGAAGTTCCTCAATATTCAGATATTCCCTCTGACCATCAAATCTATGTTCCATAACACTCAAGTCTGGAGACCTTGCTGGCCACCTCACCGGCCATTATACCCTATCCATTTATCACCAAACCCAGATGTTGTTATAGTTAGCCAAAAATAGATCAACCAAATAGTCTTCGAGAATCGATATTGAATACTGGTGATAGGTTTCTCCAGTTAGAATAAATGTGGACCCAAAATTCTATCCTTGTCGATTCCTACCCACACGTCAATACTAAATCGTACTTGAGGTCGAATTTCTCGGAACTACCTAGGGTTGCTTACGCTTCTTAAACGTGTTCTCATCTGTCCAAATTACATTTTTCAGGAAAACAGGATACACTACAAAAACACACAAAAGTGTGTTTTTGTAGTGTATCCTCAGTAAACATGAATTTTCACAAAATAAACAAGTTGTCAATCAAAGAAGTCTTCTTATTAGCCAATTACAAAATTCCAATCGCCTTTCGGGATCACCTAGATGCAATTTGAAATGAAATGAAATGAAATGCTTTATTCAAATAGAATACATCCTAATATACAACAATGATAATGATGTTAACATTAAT
>WOGP01006291.1:0-12491 GCA_015342065.1 Leptinotarsa undecemlineata | reverse complement strand
AGAATGAAAATGAGCACTTTTGCGAATTATGGAATTTGAATTTCCAGTTAAAAAATAATTCCATATAAAGAATACATGAAACCAAATTTTTCCTATTATTGCTTCCTGAACAAAGCTAGTGAAGATAGTTTCAGATTTTGCTTATATTTGTTTATCATTTTCGAAACAACATTTTCAAATAGCTAGGATACTTTGCGTATTTTCATTTTCTTCTTCTAAACTCATTATGTACTTTCTGAACAATCATCTTGATCTCTATTTTGAATACTTTTTTATAATTCACTATTTGCTAGGTCCACTTATTTATAATAAGACAACAGCTTCATTTTTATTTGTGATGAACTGTTTGGAATTTGTAATCTTTGGTGTTGTAATGAATATAACTAACCAAACGGTTACTTTACCACCTCGACACGTGTTGTGATCACCAAATGATCATCTTCAAGAGGAAGATCATACTAAATATACATACAGTATTATCCTTTTATATATCATAGATATCTCTGCTAAATACTTGTCTTAAATTAAGATTACAATGTGTCCTTATGTAATAGTCAGGTAAATCTAATAATTGAAATATTATTTCAACAAGCTATACATTATATTATCAGATATTGGTCCACCATCATTATTCATAATATTATTATGTTTACTTATTTCTACACTTGTCTAACTAATCTTAATGAACTGAAGTCTATGGAATGGTTTTGTTGCAAAATATGATGGGCAACTGCTGAGTTTTCTGGTTTTCCATATTTTAGGTGTGTTCCTTATATCTTATTTCAATAGATCTGTCTGTCCATAATATTTTGCATCACAGTCCTTACATTTAATTTCGTAAATTCCAGCCTTCTCCGGTTCTCGACTTTGTCCTTTGGATTTCCTAAAATCCAAAGTATGTATATAGTGTATGACTTGTTTTAAATACCACCTTCATACCTAGTCCGTCAATTCCAAACAAGTCACACACTATAGAGCCTTTTAGAAAATCCAAAGGACAAAGTTGGAAAAGTCTGGAATTTACAAAATTAAACGTGAGGAATGCGATGCAAAATATTATGGACAGACTAAAAGATTTATTAAAATCCATACTTATAAATGTGAAAGTCACAATTTGGTATACAGGTGCTTCTTAGATCTTAGATGCACACTAAGAAGGGATTTTCAAATATTCCAGGTACGATGCCCCCCGTGGGGTTAAAAGGAGCGCGTTTAAATATGAAAATTACCTTTTCATCACTGTTTCGCCGTACCGCTTCATTTTGGGAGGCTAAAATTTTGTATGTGAGTTCGTTTTATGTTGTAGATATGCAATAAGAAAGGAGTTTTAAATATTTCAACTTGGGAAAAGATGCGATTATAAAATAAAGTTACCTCTTCATCACTGTTTCTCCGTACCGCTATACATAGTATTTCAAATTCGATCCTCACCGCTAGGATCTCGAAAACTATGAGAGATAGGAAGATGGTTGAATTGAGGTAAAGTTGCGCATTTACCTGACTAACAATATGCCGTTGAGAAAGCTCTGAAATTCCTAGTATGACCGGAGATATCCGAAAAAAACTGAAATTCCGGAAAATAGTTTTTATTTTTTTCTGGCTTCATTTTTCGAAGGATTCGAAAATAAATTGCACTTTCACGTTGCCAATTTTCCCTTGCTACATCATCGTACTTTCAGATTTGCTATACGACGTTCCGTCTTCCAGCCACCATCGTCAACTTTATTTTTTATCATGGGCGCTACATTGTATTATTTCTGTTTTGAATAGAACCAGATTTTACCTTTTCAATGATGTATCATAAGTTATCATTCTTTTTCGAAAAATTGGAGATATTGAACAAATTCAATTTTTATCATAATTGGCTTTGACTTTGATGTTTCTAAATTTGACTTTCAATTTGTTACACTCAATGACATTTTGTTATTGTAACAAGACATTGAATTTTTGGTGAAAAATGGCTTTCACCAATGAAGAAAAAAGAGATATGATACAAATTTATTACAAATTCGATACACAACAGTGTTAGGACATCGAAAATGTATTTAAACTTGTATCCCGAAAGACGACAACCACATCGAACTATGTTCAATATATTGAAACAAAATCTCACCGAGTTTGGTTCATTTGAAAAGCCGAGGAAAAAATATGGAGACAGAATCAACAATGAAACTTTGATAAATGAGGTGTGCATTAAGTAAATTAGACATTTTGACAAATAACAATAATTAACTAAAATGTGAAGACAAAAGTAAATCATAACAAATGCTCAAAATGCTGGCCTTGTTCATGATAACACAACTGTGCCCTTCTTCGAATATTATTCACTGCATGAATAATTTTCCTCCTCCTGAATCTTCCGAACTCTCTAACAATGCTGTGTTGAAGGTCCTCAATATTTTGATATTCCCTTTGACCATAAACTATATTTTTCAGTGTAACCTGTACGAATGTATCCATAACTCTTCTAAGTATGGAGATCTTGCTGGCCACCTCACCGGCCCGTCATTCCCTATCCATTTATCACCAAACCTTTCACTCAGGTAATTAGATACTCGTCTGGTAGTTTGCGGTGGAGCACCATCATGTTGAAACCAGATGTTGTTATAGTTAGCCAAAGATAGATCATCCAAACTGTTGACAAGTTTTCCATTCAAAATTCCTTCCTGAGGACTCAAAATTCTATCTTTGTAAATTCCTGTCCAAATTTTAATACTAAATCGCACTTGACGTCGAATGTGTTCGTTATTTCAGTTCAATATCCCACAATTCATAAAAGTGCTTTCATCTGTCCAAATTACATTTTCCAGGAAAACAGGGAAATCAGGTCTTCTTATTTGCCAATTACAAAATTCCAATCGCCTTTCGGATCACCTGGATGCAATTTTTGAGATATGTGTATTTTCAACATTTTAAACCGCTTTGTTCATCTGCAAATTATCAATTTTCATTGAAAAGGACACAATGTCTAACTCACCTCATAAATACCTATCTCAATTATCAAATTTTCTTTAGTTTCCAAGTCCATTCTGTCTCCATATTTTTTCCTCAACTATTCAAAATGAACCAAACTTGGCGAGATTTTGATACAGTAACTTGAACATAGTTCGATGTGGTTGTCGTCTTTCGGGATACAAGTTTAAATACATTTCCGATGTCATAACACTGTTTCTATCGTATTTGTAATATTCTATATTTCTATCATATATCTTTTTTATTCGTTCATGAAAGCCATTTTTCACCAAAAATTCGATTAAATGTACAATAACAAAATGTCATTGAGTTTAACAAATTGAAAGTCACAATAAACATCATAGTCAAAGTCTATTATGACAAATAATAATTTTTTTCAACATCTTCCATTTTTCGAAAAAGAATGATAACTTATGATACATCATTGAAGAGGTAAAATCTGGTTCTAATCAAAACGGAAATAATCCAATGCAGCGCCCGTAAGAAAAAATAAAGTTGATGATGGTGGCCGGGAGACGAAACGTCGGATAGCAAATCTGAAAACACCATTATGTAGCAGGGAAAAACTGGAAAAATTAAAACCATTTTTCGAAATTTAATTTTTTTCCGGATGTCTCCGGACATACTAGGAATTACAGAAAATTCTCAACGGCATATTGTTTGCCGCAATTTAACCATCTTCGTATCTCTCATAGTTTCCGAGATCCCAATGATGAGGATCGAGTTTGAAACACCCTGTATTTCGGAGGTTGAAATTTTGTATGTAGGTTCATTTTATGTTGTATTGTGCACTAAGAAAGGATTTTAAAATATTTCAACTGGGCAACCAGCCGCTGGGGAAAAGACACGTTCATAAAATAAAGTTACCTTTTCAGCACTATTTCTTCGTACTACTATATTTCCGGAGGCTGATATTTTGTATGTAGGTTTGTTTTACGTTGTTGATGTGCAATAAGGAAGGATTTTCAAATATTCCAACTGAGCGCCAGCCGCGGGCAAAAGGCGCGTTCATAAAATCAAGTTACCGTTTCATCCCTTTTTCTCCATGCCCTTAAATTTCCAGTGGATGAATTTATATTTAGTATCAGCTTTGCATCTGTGCGGAGCTAGGGCAGGTCACTAGTAAGATATAAGGAACTCTTAGCATACCTAAAATATGGAAGGCCAGAAAAATCAGCAGTCGCCTTTCATATTTTGCAACTGATTTTGTTGCATTTTGTTCCATAGACTTTAGTTCATTAAGATTAGTTTGACAAGTTAATAACAACAGGCATCCATATGCTTACGAGAGTATAGAAATAAGTAAACATGATATTATGAATACCTAATACTATACTATATAGCTTGTTGAAATAAAATTTTAATTATTAGATTTACCTGACTATTTCATAAAGCCACATTGTAAAATTAATTAAAGACAATTAAAAAGCAGGTACCTAGCAGATGTATCTATGGTAGAAATAAGGATAACATAGTATGTATATTTAGTTTAATCTTCCTCTTGAAGATGGTCACTTGGTGATTGAAACACGCGTCGAAGTGTTAAAATAACGGTTTGGTGTTGGGATAAAACTCCAGTAATATTTATCAGCTTCATGATAGACCACTTCTTTCACTTCTTCTTCATAACTTATCACCTTTAACTTCAGTTTTATCTTTCATTACCTCTTTACAGAGATTATCTATGTAGAAAAAATATATTTACCAGTAGTAAACTCATATCAAATATTGGGTTTGATTGTTGGAAGGTAGTAATCACAATTTTCCATAAAATCATGAATACAGTGCCAAACCAATCTGACAGACTGTGCAACTACTGGAAGGTTAATGTAATGCACATAACTGCAATGCAATGCAATGATGCTACAAAACTTTCCAACCTATCTGAATCTGATTCATTGGAATATTCAATTGATTTTTGACTAACTTACCCTTCCTCTTTTAATAAAGGGGTGTTCCAAAATTTGATCTAATTTGATTCTGTCCCTTGGATTTTTCTGGAGCAAAGAGTCAATGAGGTCTTTAGCTTCCGGTGACAAATGATTAGGTAAATTATAATTCGACATCACAACTTTTGTTAATGTACTTTTAACACCAGGGGTATCAAAAGGTGGTGATCCAACTAAAAGAGTATATAATAGGCAGCCAATTCCCCAAACATCAGCTTCTAGGCCATGTGACCCCCTAGAGGCAACTTCAGGAGAGATGAAGTTTGGTGTCCCGCACATTGTCATATGTTTTTCATCAGGTCTTGTTAACTGGGTGGCTAGCCCAAAATCGGCGATTTTCTGAAAACTGTAGGTTAGAACAAAATATATCAAGGAATGTCTAAATAACTCACCACTTGCATATCTTTTGTAAGCAGTAAATTTGATAATGACAGATCTCGATGGAGGATATTATAAGAATGAAGATACTTAATTCCTTGTACAACTTGTCTCATAATGCCACTAACTTCAATCTCCGAGAAAGACTATAAAAGGTTCAAGATAAGTAGAAAAAACTGCTGTTATTGGATTTTTGACTTACATGCATGAATTTTAATATGGACTCATATAAAAAAAATCTAATTAATTGAAATTATGAATCCTTCACATATTTATAGAAAATGTTAATTACTCAAAAATAATATGAAATTTTTCAAATAGTCAAGTCTAACATTTCTGTTTATACTTTGTGCTATTGGATATTTAGAATAACAGCAATTAATTGATTCATTTCATGAAATTATATACATTTATGAAGGTGGATTCATACACCCAGTTTCAAGTCGTAAGTCCCAAGTCATAAGAATTCTAAGTAATTAGATCATTATTTTCAGTGACAACATTCATGCAGGAGTAAATATATTGATAATAATAAAAAAAGTCATTTATTGGTGAATACCTAAGGGCCATTGACCAAAGTCCTTCATCCAGTGTACAATTTATAAATATTTACAGTGATTTTTACATATGCTTAGATAATAGAATTGAGGTACTTTAGATTTGTGGAAAAAAGGCCTTAATAAATAATGAGAGTGATTTGATGTTTTCCCAAATAGTTTTTTCCAGGTATTTTAATTTGGTTGGTTGTCCTTCAGCTCTTTTCCTACATAATGCCTGTAGGGCCTCCATGTTAGTTTTGTTTTTTGTAAAGCGGTTTCCTATGTCTGATAGTATCTCTTTTACAGGTTTCAGTTTTGTAGTTTCATACAGCATTACATTTGTGGGATTGTGTAGTATGTTCTGAAGGTGATGCATTTTGGTAATACTCCTTGGTGTGGATATTTCAGCTGTTTGGTGATTATTTAATGCAGAATTATGACAACTTGAATGAATTATGTGTACATAATCAAAAAGTGGACGGCAGATTATCTTATATAACTCAGTTGCAGTTTTAGTATTGATTCCCCCTTTTTTTAAATGTCAGACTCCGAAAGTGTTCTCCTCTATTGGTGATTTTTTTTATCATTTTTTTATATCTGTTCAAGTTGATTTTGTAGTCAACGTTAACTACCGGGTATTTTAATAATTGTCTGCATGTTACCATTTCGTTGTTGACGTTTATTATAGGTAGCTTCTCTGAAGAAATGTGATAAAAAATGATAAAAAGTCATTTATTGAACCACATTGTTGTCTTGTCGATGAGGCTTCGCAGTTCCTCTATTGTGAGTGCTAGCGTGCGGTTGTGTGAAACTAAGGTTGTACGTTAAAAAATACAAATGTTATATCGAAAGTACATAAATGGCGTTATCAGTGGACTGTAATTTTAATTGTAATTAATTTCGATACGAGAGCATCAAAGTTACCTGATAGTTGGGGTTTTCCTCTTGGATAAGCTGCTCTAGGTTTTCTCAGGAGATCCTTGGAATGTTTTCCAGCTAACTTAACTGTTGATGCATATACTCGTTGACACAACATTCACAAAAGGGATAAATAGCGGTATATCGAGATAGCGAACGAACTGATTATATCGTTTTCAAAACTGTTGCGATTCAACTTCAAAATCATTAACAACACTGAATCTTCTTTCTGGTAAGTCATAAAAAAAAACATAAACAAAAAACTTTGAATGCTCGGTCTCGCGATAAAGATATCGAACTGAAAATTGAAATGTTGCCGGTTTTCCGAACATTCTCCCCACCTAAAACCCGAGTTACTTCATCAGCACCATGACTTACCGATACAATGCGACCCAACGGCAATTTCAACGGAGAAATCTGCTCATTTTTTATAAGTACCAAGGTATCTACTTGAACTGGAGTCATCGGATCGAGCCATTTACTTCACTGTTACAACGTATGTAGATATTCCCTATGATATCTTTTCCAAAAATCAAAGTGCATCCGTTGAAGCATCTGCCAACGAGATAAGCGATTGAGGGGTGTAGATGTAAAGTCTGGTGTTGATATAGCGGTTAGCGGTTCAAGGGTGAGAAAATGTCATAGCGTAAGTACAGACAGATCATTGGGATCTGAACTGAGAGGTATCAGTGGGCGAGAGTTTAAAACAGCTTCAATCAAAACCAGCACTGTATACAATTCTTCAAAGGTTAGTATTTGTTGTCCTGAGCATTGAAATGCCAATCAATTTTTTTCTTCTTTGAAGCTTGCTTCGTGAGTATTTTTAATTGTCGATTCGCACCGACAAAATTTGTTTCACAGGCAGAATACAAATGAACACATCGGCCACGTCGCGCGACAAATCGTTGAAGGGCAGAAAAAAATATATCAGCCGATAGTTCACTACATAATTAAAAATACATACGTACCCTTTTGTAGATCTGGTTCCCCTAAAGCGACCCATTGTAACGGGAAATGGACCAGCGAAATCTACTCCAGTATGAGTAAAAGCTTTAACTTGAGAAATACGAGACAGCGGTAAATTGCCCATAGGGGGTTGAAAATTGCTGGGTTGCGTTTTCCAACATTTAGAAATCACAGCGCGGATGGCGCATTTGGACGAGAGAATCCAAAACTGGCGTGACAAAAAGAAACTAACTGTTTGCAATCCAGCATGTAAATATTTGAGATGAGAGTATTCAATCAATATCAATATTGAATCTCTGGGTAATAAAATGGGATGCTTCTCGTCGTAGGATAAGTTAGAATATTTGAGGCGACCTCCTACCCGAAGAATACCTTGTTTATCTATAAAGGCATGTTTTGTTTTGGAGAAAACTTTACTTTTCAATTCATGAGCGAAAGAAATAGATTGCGTATATTTGACAAAAATCAACAATGATTATATAATTTCTTTAAACGAAGAGTACCAATTTTTTTATTCGAAAGATTTCTTACATTATACAAAAATCGTAAAACATATGCAGTGATGGTTTAAAATTTGAAAAATGAGGAATGATACTCGAGTAATTTCCCGATAAAATTGCTGTCATCACATTCAGCAAACAAAACCGTTTTGACTTCTTCATCTCTTGCTTCATCAGGCATAACTGTATTGGCAGTACTATTCAACCACGATTCAGTAGGTTCACGTAGAAATTCCGGACCGTTAAACCAAAAAGAATTCGATGGCATTTTCGAAGGTAACATACCCCGAGAGGCGCAATCAGTGGGATTATTCTCAGAATCAAAAAATAACCAACGTGCTGCGGGAAGTGTTTCTTGAATGAACGTGACGTGATTTGCTATAAAAGTTTTCCACCTGTGAGGAGACGAAGAGATCCAAGCTAAAGCAACTCTGGAATCTGTCCAAGAGCATATTCGAGAGAAAACCAAATTCTTTTTGAAAATTTTCAAAACATATAACATTAGTTTGTATAGAAGAACACCTGCACAAAGCTCTAATTTTGGGATACTAATACGTTTAATAGGCGCAACCTTACTTTTGGCACAAATGAAGCAGGTTGAAACGTCAGTTTCACGTAAAGCTCTAATATATACAACAGAAGCGTACCCCTTCTGACATGCATCTCCAAAACCAAGCAGTTCATATGAAAAATAAACTGGTGGTAATATGAGGCGTGGTATTCGTAACGACGACAATAGATTAAATTCGAACCGGTATTGAGCCCATATTTTAAAAGTGATTTCATCAGGGGCTTGATCCCAATCCACTTCTAATATCCATAGGCGTTGCATGAGATGCTTCGTGAAAAAAGTTACTGGAGCCAAAAAACCTATAGGATCATAAATACGTGCGATATCGGATAACATTGTGCGTTTTGTAAGAGGCTTGTCAAGTATCTTTATAGAAAACTGGGTATCCTCCAATTTGTCATGAAGAAAATCAGATCATGAGATTAGTGCGGGGGGAGTGAATCTTGCAACATGGAAGCTGATATTTTTGAGGAATGATTTGAAAACATATTGATCCCAAATTTGGATGAGAATAGTGTAATAGTTTTTGACAACGCTTCCTACCATTCGAGAGAGCGCATCACAGTACCGAATAAAAATTCAAGAAAAGATGAAATACAAAATTTTTCAATGGATAACAATTTGTATTTTGAAGATAACCATACCAAAAATCAAATACTTGAAGTTTCACAGACAGAAACATTTGAAAAATTGTATGCCCTTGAGAGTATTGCCAAAAAGTATGGACACACCATTCTTGAAACTCACCCCCTATTTTTGTGTTTTCAATCTCATCTAGTTGATTTAGGAAAAATTGAAACGAAGCCTCAGGCATAAAAATGATTTTCCAAAATTTGATAAGAAGGTAATAGACCTACTTAAAGAAGAAGTATCTAATAATACCGAAGAAGACTGGCAGAAATGGATTAAAAAAGTAATTTCAATTGAGAAAGACTATATGGAGATTAGACACTTCCATATCAATGGTGGAAATAAATTCATGATTGATTTAAATGTCGACAGTGATAGTGAAACCAAGATTATGGAAGTGGAATTATCAGAAGCTTTTGAAGAAATTTAGTTGAAGTGTTTTTGAAGCGATCGATTATATCAGTAATTTGATATACCTACTGTTGTCCGGGTTGAACCGCGTCTGTAGTTTTCACCGTTACGACGTTTTGGCTCCTGCTTTGGAGCCATTTTCAAGAATCACTTACATTTGTACTTACATGACTCGAGGACGAGGTTGTAATCTCTCTTGTCCCCAAGTCTCGTTACTATATAAGGTCCAAGCCTTGCTGTGTTCAAAGCGAACTTAGGTGGGAAGGAAATTCCTTTATTGTATATTAAATGTTTATTGAAAGTAACATATCATTATTTAGATTGGATTATATTGAATTCCAAACTTTGGACTCAAATGTTTGGTGAAAAGTGACATAATTCACAAAAGAATAAACTTTAATGATTAATTCAGTTCAGATTTCCCAAGAAACGGGCCCAAAGTTTGAAAAACTATTCTAATCGAAAGTTTTTCAACAGATTTATAAATCTATCCGAGAAGAAGTTTACACTAAATGAAGATAGTTTGAAAATTACCTCAGTCATAACATAAAACCATAGATCAATTATATGACCATGAAATGCTTAGGTATAAAGACGGAGCTGGCTCTGAGAGATACTGGTAATTATAATAAACATGTTGCAGAAAATATTTTGAAATCTGAACGTGTTGATCAAATTCAGTATAATGGGGATACTGAAATTGCGAAATCAATTAGTCAAAGATTACGTCAAAGGATTATGAAGTGATTTTTACGAGTGCAGATAAAGATCGAACGGTTATTGCATAACATATAAATGACCACGTAGGCTAAACTCTAACATTCTTCAATTCAGGGAGATACGAGATTTTGAGATATGACCTTCAACTATGTACCAGAATGAAGTAAAGGAAACCCTTAAGACAACATAATTGGTTATGAATGGAAGGGATTAACGTAGAGCATTGATCGTTAATCCGCAACTACCCAAACTGTATTCTCTTATTAAATTATTCAAAACCAATCTCCCGATTAGACCTGTGATATGTCATTTATAACGGCACATGACGTGAAAATCTCAGAAATCCTTTCAAAATTGATTCGAACCTATACCAATTTCAAGACAAAATTTGATATAAATAATTTTGATCAGTTAGTGAAAAATATTGAAATCGTAATTCTTCCTGATAACGCAAAATCAATATCGTTTGATGTACAAAATTTATTTCCCAGTACTCCGCCAATTCAAACAATTGGAGTGGAAGAAAAAGAAAATTTAAGATTTACTCACGATATGTCTTCTCAAAGTTATTTCTAATTTGAAAGACAATTTTATTCATGCAGTGAAGGACTAATACTGGGAAACCCTTTAAGTCTTTTGCTGGCTGAAACTTTCATGAATAACATAAAGTATAAAATCCATAATAATCAGTCAACTAACAGTTTCTTTTACTGGTACAGATACGTAGTTGATATCTTAGTCTGTTTTACTGGTACAAGAAAGCAATTAGGCAAGATCGTTGAATATGTGAATTCCCCCCACCCGTCAGTAAAATTCACCACTGAATGGAAGGTTAATATCTCAATAAATTACCTTTATTAGGCCATTATGAAAAATGAAAATGAACATGGTTTTGCTATTTCCACAAACCATCTCACATGGACATTATCGTACATATTTCCTCCATACACTTTTTATAACTATGGAGTTAACTGCCTTCAATAGTATGCTTCACAGACTATTCAACATTTCAAATTACTAGAGAGAGCTGAGTTTGATCAAACAAATCGTGGTCCCAAATTTGAAATGCGCAACCATCAGTTATAGAACATTGTCATTTTTAGATGATCCCACCATTAGTATTGCCCATTTTCTGAAGAAAGAATGCATGAACATAGCTAACAGAATGAATGAACGTCTAAGAGAATGTATTAAAAAACAATAAAGACAAAACTTTGGTGTCGTATAGATCAGGAGTATATAAGCTGATTTGTGGCTACTGTCTAAAACTGTATATTGGCCAAACGAGAAGAAAATTTTCCCAAAGAAAAGAGCGTAGAGGTAGTTTTGTAAATGGAAAGACCAATTCCACATTTGCATACCACCATTAAGCAGAAGGACATGAGTTCAATCATGAATAGTACGTGTTATATTTAGAAAAGTTAGAAACTCATTATTCTAGAATGTTTAGAAATCAATAGAATGAAGAATTAGAGTAATTTACTGAATGATCAGTTAGAATTGAATGACTCGTCGTTACTAAATATTTTTCGAATATGGAAACTGGTACATTAGCTCAGGTAATTCATTTCATTACAAGCTCAGGCATTAAATGACCGGGTAAAACTCAGGTAGGTACTTCACATTTCAAAATTGGTTATATAAAGTATTGATTATGTAGAATATAGTTAGTGGAGACACGCCCAAAAAAGCCATTATATGACGAAACACGTGTTCCGCAATAAAGTGTTTTTTGAATACGTTAGTTATGGATTTTCATCAAGACTCGGTCAATTTCATCACTGTAAAGGTTGTTACATAAAGAAGGACGTGAAGATTAAAAAAGCTGATGGAGTTTTCACTTCAGTCTATTGTCTTTCTTCTCATTCTGAATTACAATTGACAAATCGTTCATTATCGATACAGTTTGCATATCCTACATAAATATATTTGCAAT
>WOGP01006290.1:0-12493 GCA_015342065.1 Leptinotarsa undecemlineata | reverse complement strand
AGGAATTTCTGGCAAAAACATAACAATCTGCACTGACAGCAGACAAGCCCTATTAGCCTTGAACAGACAACGTGTTACCTCAGGGCTAGTACTAGAGTATCACCAAGATTTATCCAAAGCCTAGGTAGATAACAACATTATCCTGATGGCAATTGCGGAAGTAGCGAAATGTTACCCCCATGCTCAATCCCTTAAGAGATGGGATGGAATCAAAGGATGCAGTCTGACCAAGATCACTCTAGGCGACACTGGGAAGCTGGCGCCGAAGAAATATCTGGCGATGATCAGGAAAAATCTACGCTCAACAGTAGGATTTCTAACTAGCCAGTGTCAACTGAGAAAACACCTCCATAATATGGGGCTGGTGAACACACCTCTAGGCAGGATGTGTGAATAGGAAGATGAGACTGTCGCATGCTCTATACGAGTGCCCGGAGTTATCCTCAATAAGAGAGTGTGTGTTTGGCGCCACCTGTCCACCTTTCTAGAAAGGACGGGATGGACGATGACCTAGGAGGACAACTCTTCGGGAGGATGTACAATGGGTCACATGTGGCCTAAGTGCTGTGGGCTTGCACTCACTTTTTCTACTCTACAGATACAGAACTCAAATCAATAAAATCAATAAAGAAAGAATGAAAGCTAAGCGATTAGTTGATCAAGAGAAAAAAATTTCAATGCGAATAATGGATTACTGTTGAGAAAAATAGTACTCAAAAAGAACTCGTTTAAATTTATGTAGTGATAAGTAACTGAAATCGTGAGGTAAGTGATTGAGACGGTGAACAATACAATACGAAAACGATTGTTTGAAAAATTCAGTATGGTGGCAAGGTATAGTAAAAGTATTTCTACGTCTGAGTTAAGCAACTGTAGATCAGTTCTGTATTTTATTTCATGATACAGATATGCTGGAGAGTTTTTCTTCAGTAATTCAACATAAAACATGGTAGAATATAATTCTTGGCGATTTTTCATATGTAAAAATTTAGTTATTTCAGATGTGTGACTGTTATGCTCAAATTTGCGATTACCAAAAATAAGTCAAAGGCATGCATTTTGCAATTATGGTATTCTATTTATATCAATTGAATTCAAACAGGAATTATATAAACTCTCACACAAATTCAATTTAGATAATACTAATCATTCGCATACAAAGGATTTCAACCGATCTATCCAACACATGACGAGATTGAAATATGAGTTTAAGAAATGTTAAAGCTTTTTGTAAACAGTTACTAACATTATCATGAACAGTTTTAGTGATTTTCATCAAGTAACGGGTCAGAGTATTCATAATTAAAGTTATGGCAATAGTAAGTGTTGAAATGCATTGCTAGTCTCATTTGGAATTAAACTCGATGAGGTTCATATACATTTTTCAAAACTAATATTTCACCACAACCAATTTTATAATACCTCTATTGCAGATAAGCATCACTGCCAAATGGCAAATTTCAGATAGAATGAGCAAGGATGAAATTATGAGCCTCGTTCCACAGAATTAGGAACGAGCTAGAAGGGTAACTGCTTGATTAACTCCTTAGTCCAATATTCCATAATTTACTAAAAGGTAGTGTTCAGCTTAGGGTTAGATGCTTTGTAGTCTGGATATTTCGCAATCCATATAAGGACTGGCCATTAACGATTCAACCGTTAATTAAACTAATATACTGATAGGATGAGACACCTCTGTCAAATGTAGTGAAAACACTCCAAACCTGAATGAGAGTTGAAGATGAGCATGAAGGCTCACTTTCTTTTTCATATTTGATAGATGGGAAGTGTTGAATTGTATTATGGATGAATCAATTCCATCTTCAGTTTATTGCAACGATGCGAAGAGAGGATAATCGGAAGCCAGTAAAACTAATACTCCACAACGTTTTTGAATGTAATGCCAGCCACATCACATCTACTTAGTCTACTTCATCTCCTGAAGACGCCAACCTGGTTGGAGAAACAGGCGTTGAGAAAGTGTTGCAGTTTCAGTGTTTGAGGACAGTGCTTGTTTTGGATCACTTGGTGATCCCAAGCACATGGTGTTTACGTACCAGAAATAGTGACATCGGACCTTTTTAGTCAAAGTAGAAGCATATGATGTTTGAAACATATATCCATTTCAGTGAACCACTTTTTCATTATATTTACATAAAGTTGTCTAACTAATCACTCTTTGTACAAGTATATACACAATATCTGAAAAAAATGTCTTTTCCTTCTCTTCGTGTTGTATCCTCTAGTTATCACATACCACCATTCCCCCTGGGAAAAACTATGATTGATTCAATGAATTTTAGAATGTTCATTCATTTGACTATGGTGTTTGTGTAGTGTTTGAAGTATTTCAATCGGTACATGAATAAATGAAATAAAATTAGTTGACAATTTGATTTTTGAAAGTTTGCATGGTTTTGTTCGAAATTATCGCAATAAAATATACAAATCAGGTGAGATAGTAAAATTGAAAATGTACCTTACAAAATTTCCAATGTAGCAGCTGCTGTTACAGCACTATTATTGCCTGATAAATCAAATTCCAAGTATGAAAACATTCATACAAAAATCTGAAACCATCATTTGACGGTCAACAATGTAGAGGATTTTCTCTACCTTGTTTTGAACATGTATCCTATGTTGGAAAGTACCAGTTGATAAAATTGTAAAAAGCCACTTTTCCAAAGGTTGTCGTTTTTTTAATAAAATGATGGGTGTAGAGTAAAGGAATCAGGCTGAAGGTAATTTAATAAACATTTTTCGATTGTAGAATATAAAAGTATCATTTCGATCTGGTTTATTTTCAAGTAGTCGATGTGTGTAGACGGAAAGAACTAACAAAAATGTCAATTGATTCAATAAACGTTGTTGCTTGTAAAAATACCAGATTCCAAAACACATTATGGAAGTACTCTCTTTGTAACTCGGCAAAAACTTACTGTTCTATAAGCAATATTTATCTTTGCGTCATTTCGATTCAACCTGTTATTCACAGGTTCAGCGACGATATTTGCTGATAATGGTAGATACATCAGATATTTGACGAGTCAACAAATGTCGCTTGAGGATATATAGACAATTCACATACGAATAAAATTGCCAAGACCACTCAAAAATCATCAGATGAAAACAATCAAAGTGAAACGGTGAAATATGGCAAGCATATCAAACAAAAAGAATTCCTTCAAAAACATGTTTGAATTTCAATATTTAATAGAAATAAGAATCAAAATGTTGGAAATTTTGTTCTACAAAGAAATGTGATGAAGAAATGTATCTCATTTTGATTCGTTATTCTACATGGTTTCCAAAAAGTTTGTATTCGAAATACATCCGAAAATATTTATTTTGAACTTGCAGACTTTCAGGACTCACCTACGGCTCGTTCTACAGTTTTCTATACCCTTCCAAGATAAAACGGTATTTTTCGGACTTGTCACGTACTATTTTCATGAATCAAAAATTAATGAATACATCAGAACTTTTTGCGGTTAGAAAATCTGGAAAAATCCAAAAACTGAAGTGTATGCTACTTAAGTCATTGACATCTGATAATTTTCAAATATTCTTCTCTTACTCTTCTTCTCAACGAATATTTCAAATATAATTATTAAAATTCCAGAGATTTCTTCCGTTTTCACTTGTATTATTAGCCTATTTCTTTCTTAGATGTAGGTGTGAGTATCACAATAGAGACTGGTTTTCTTATATTTATATAAACTGCTACTGAGGTTATAATGTGACAATGATATTTGTCTCCAACAGTTTCTGTTGTAGTTGTAAGGTTCAGTAACAGACATTCTCTTGTATGAAATTAATTCAGATATTTTGACATATTTTGATTGGGGGTTTGACGATCTTCTAGGAGCTAGGTATATGGCTTTCTAGTAGAAACGTTCATTAGGGTAATCAGATTCCTAGTTGGTGTCATTTCTTTTTCTTCAGCTATTAGTCCAATGATACTTTCATGTATGATGATTTTCTGGACTTCTGACTGTGTTCTAATGATATAATTAATATCAAGTCATTGAGCTACAGTTCAGGATTGGAAATGAACGAAACTTATGTTACTGACATCTGGCACATTTGGCTTTCAAAATATTAGGTTAACTTCTGAACATTGGATTTATTTTTTTGCGAACAGTTGACTAAATTGAAACAGTACGAATGTATGAACAATATAAATCATTTTCATCTATCCTTTTATAATGTATAGCAATCACTTAGAAAAGTGACATTTCATAAATGAAAATTTTCATATTCAATTATTTTAATGGTCAACAACACGAAAAACGAAGTTATCTGTGGTTGTACATTTCAGATTACATGTATATCCTCAAAATATTTAGATGAGTCATATCAAGTGTTCAATTGGGCCTTACTACGAAACCAAGAATGCTTATCCACGGTTTAGATAATTAACAAACCATAATGAGTTTTCAACTGATATAATGTTGTAGTAGGATGTCAATTATCAATATCAGTGTATAGGCAAAATTGGTCTCTTATAAAATGATTATCTAAGTTACCTGATATTACGCCCTCAGTTTTTTGGGGGGATTTGTAAAATCTGAAGTACCTATCCGTTACACTATCTCAGTTTATTCCAGAGCTCGCGAATAGAATGGAAGTTGCTCTTCAAGAAATTACTCCCGAAATGTTTCATAAAGTAAGAAATTATTCTATTAACAAACTTCATTGTTGCCAGGAAGTGAATGGTGAATATTCCAAACATTCATTGGCATAAACTGAAGTTAGTTTTAAGTACGTTTTCTTGAAATTGAAATATTTATTGGTTATTTGTAGATTCCTAAAACAAATATGTAACAAATAATTACTCAGGAATAACTGATGTGCGAAATCAAGAGTGTTTGTTATATAGAAAATTGAAATGATAATCAAACGAGTTGTAATGATACTCTGTTTTCTTCTGAAAAATGTCCGACCGCGATACCTTATCCCGTCTGAAAGTTAGGAGCATATAAGGCAAATGTGAAAAGAAATAATATTTTTTAATAATTCAATTCGGAAAATCAACTTTATATTCATTCCTTCTTCAAGCTGCCGCGCAATTTTTTATATAACAAGACCTTTTCGATCTGCTGGAGATGAAGCCGTTTGAAAGATAGTGACCGTCCGAGCAAGATAACGAGTACCTATTGAATTATGTGCATTTTTTATCGCCGGACTGGAATAATTTTCTCGGTTATCAATGTTATTATTGAAATGGTCGACATATATTTGAGGTGATAACATAGAATCGCTTTGAATGACGTTAGTATGGAAAAAGCGAGGGATAGAAGAACAAAAGAAATCTAAAGGGAATAATGCATGAGTTGATATATCTGATCATATTACGATATATATTTTAGTCATCCTGTAAAATATATTAGAGTACAGTTTCAGAGATGGAAGAAATATCATATTTGGGTTGACACTGAAAGTATGTGATTTCATTTCATTCAAACCTTTCTCAGCAAAGATCAATTCAGACCAGTTCCATTGATCTCCATATTCATAGTGGGTTTTGGAGTTCGTGTACGTGTATAAATTATTCATCACATCAGTTTTTCCTTATAACGCTTGGTGATCCTCTGTTATTTTTTCTCATCCACTTTCATAGCAGAAAATCAGTTCTCAAAGATCAGACCTTCATTATTTCAATTCAAGGAATGTTTTTTTACAATCATTACAGCATTTTGTTTTCAAAAAGTGGGAAGATCTGGCCGATAATTTATGAAAATCAATATTGAAACTCATGCAACTCAATAATACAGTTTACTGCAAAATTTTTACTGAAAGTTATATTAAAACCAACACACTTCTTAGTTTTATCCGATAGTTTTTTTTCAGCAAGGATGTAAAATTATCCTCATCAATACAACCCTTTCATACTTTGGCAATTTCACAATCACAGTATTCAACGTACATAACCCACTCTAAGGTTCAATCGGATAATAATTTCTAGGCTAGATTCCACTACCTGAAAAAAACGAAAATTACCATCAATCATCGGTTTGTCTTTCGTATGCCGATAGTATGAAGACAGTTGGTTAACAAAAATATTTACTTTAACAAAAACGCTTATTTCTGATAATAACTATGAACTAAATATGAGAGCGAATATCCAAGAATGCAATCATTGTTATGATTTTCAATCTGTATGAGTTGACAACGAAATGTAACAACTTAGAACCTTTATAGAGCCAGAATGTCAATTATGAACCTGAGAATATCAACTGAGTTATAAGTGGCAACACTGGCAGAAATTAAGACGATTATCGTCAATGGCTTTCCTTCAAATTCCATAAACTTATACGGAAAAAAGTCAAAGTGTAGTTTTCAAGGTATAATACTAGGTATTATTGACTGGAAAAATGCTTTCAAAAAGTATGTTGAAAAAGTCTAATTCACCCAATGAGCCTTTTTTCCTGAGAATAGTACAGCGAACGTGTCATCAGAGGCAGCACTAGTAGTAGGGATAAAAATACTCACATGTAAAACAGTGTTATTTTCGTAATATTAATTTATCATTTAATAATATAAATCTGAATTAAAAGTTATTTTGTGCTAGTATAATGCCAACAAAGCATTGCTGTTTTGCGAATTGTACGTCTAATAATCGATATTCCGAAAAAAAAGTGTTTCTTATACTATTTATAAAACCTCATATCTATAAGGTTAGATGTAAGAAATGGATACATGCTTCGAGGAGAGTGAATTTTACAGTATAAAAAATAAATAAATATTCATATGTATGCTCTAAACATGAAATGAATGATGAATTTTTCTTAGTTAATTACCATTGATTAGAATGAGATATACTCTCAATAGATTATTGAATTATATTCATTTATTATATTTAATTAAATTTATACCATTACAATCTATATTTGATTCATATTTCACTCTGAAATGAATCTGAAATTCCTAATTATTTTGAATTTTTTTTATTACAGTTTGACTCTACCGCTACTCTTCCACTAGTCTGTATACTAACCTGTGTATTGATTCATTTTTTTCAGTTACTTTTGAATTACGGCATGCAAGCCAACGTTTTAATTTTACATCATTGTTATCCTTCACAGTTGCAAATTTTAGTTTTGCTCCAGGAACGTCTTCTTCTGTCAAAAACATTCTTTTTAATTGTACTTTACCATATGTTTATAAGAGGATTATGCAGTGTTTATCCCTACCGAACTACTGGCGCTGCTAGAGGGTGATTTTTCGTACTTCAGGAAAAAAGCTCGCTATCACCTTATTTATACACCAATAAAAATTAAGGATTTTTTAAAACATTTTTCTTACGACTTAGATACTTTCTAATATACCATAAAGGCAGTTATACAAAGGTATTTGGTTTATCCGACAAAATGTCCACAAGGTAGTGAGAATCACCCAAAGTAAACTTCCTGGGAGTAATCTATCCCTCACGAGAATTCCTTTTTTGGAGAATTGGTCAGAAAGCTTACCCGATATTATAAATATGAGTTTTTCTTTGTTTCAGTTTGGTTATAATTGTACCTTTGGTTTTGGCATTGCTAATAAAATGAAATTGTAACTCAACTTTGAGTTTTTCGGAAAAGTTTCATTTTTCATAATCGATTTCGAAAGCTCCCAAACTCAATTCGTGATACACACACAAGAAACAAATCAAAAGCACAGTATTTCGTTACTATATCAACAGTGGCAAAATCTGAATCATTAATATTCAGAATAATAACAAATCATGATCAGATGACAGATAGGTTGGTTTTCGTCACCTGCTATTTAGTTCTGCACTTGCCGTACTTCTATCTAACTCTTTGGACTTTCAAAAGGAAGATCGATATTGGTGCAGGTATGTTTATAGAAGATAATCGGTCAGAAAAAATCTATGGCGATAACGTAAAGTCTTCTGGGCTCTACGATCAGAGAATTATGATAGCCTATGATATTTATTAAAGTAGAAATACTTATATCACAGAAAATTTTGCGTGGCAAGGATAATTTTGTTAAGGAGAGAGCATATGCATTCATTTTCCAAGTCATTATTTCAAATCTAATATCAGTTATTGTTACCGTCCTATGTCATCGCTTTATATGTGGTAAAGAAATCTTAAGAGGTTGAGGTAGATATCATATGATTTTATATTATGATATTATGAAACTTGTTTGTTCATCTGTCTTTATGGTTTAGTAAAGACCAATATTAAAACAATGATCTTGATTTGAACCTACAACCTGGTATTTGAAAGGTCCCAATATTCCAATTTTGGAAGTCACTTCGAAATGTTCCCTGCATTAGTAAATATGAGGTGAATTAAACGTAAATTTTTTTCCGGAAAGTTTTCCACCTTAATCGAAGGTGAAATTAATATATCTCTGACTGAAATCGTTGTTTGGGTGTCCTGTACTACTATCTATGAAATTGTCATGTCTCGACGCCAAGTGTCATAATTCACTAGAATCGATTGAGAGCTTCAATCTCGTATTCCATTTATCTTTCGTTCTACTGAATCTTGGTGAGTGTGATCGAGGGGTTTAGGTGTTACTGCCCGTATATTTTTCATCTTCTCCCGAAAGATTCTAAAAGTCAGAGCGAGAGTTAATCAGTTGTGATGGAATCCTTGCGCTCTGAATCTAGTGCTTGAGGTTAGTGATGAGTCGTGAAATTGGCCGATACTCAATGAAAATCCATAACTTGTTCAAATGATCAATACTTTTACTTGAGTTTAGGACTTTGAACATCATAAGGGAAAATTTCACCTTATTAAATAGACATGTATTGAACTAATTACCATTTCCACAATAGAAAAAAGATATTGTTGATGAAAACTACAAACTTGCAATAAAAAGTACTTTCATTTCATTTTAAGAAAGAAATACCAACCCTCGATGAAACAATGAAAGTCTTGAAAGAAGAACAAAGTATGTCTCCAATGATAGACATAAAAAATTGTAAAAAGCTTCAAAGGAATCAAATTTGAGCTAGGACAACAGAGTAGAAAATCTCTTTCGATCAAAAATACTGAGAAGACATTACCTAAGATAGTTTCGATGTGATAATGGAAACATTTATCATCTTTACGGAACTTAGCTCAAAGAAGAATATACTGTTGGAAAGATAATAATACATAACAAGTTCACGTCAAGCATTCTTTGAAGGCAAGTCTACTGGATTGAAGTCGCTTTTTGGGAAAAAAACACGACACATTATTAGCCAAATTGGAAGGGTTGGTTTTGTAAAGGGCAGTTTATTGATGTTTTAGTCAAAGCATTCTGGCGATTAGCATGAAGAAATGAACAGCGATGTGTTCGAGGAATTTTTAGAGCGAATGTTAGACATCATTTCACCTAACTCTGTGATTTTGATGGATAATGCAAGTTATCATTTCAGAAAAGGTGAAAAAATACCAACCAATGCATGGAGAGAAGCATATATCAGTAAGTATTCGAAATCAAACATTATTTCATGGAAGTTTGTCCATAATATGTTCAAATGAATTTCGTTCTACGAAATATGTAGTCGAACAGATGACACAGAAACGACAAATAGTCATTATGTATCCGCCTCCTTATTTTTGCCAACCCAATCCCATTGAACTTGTTCGGGCTCAAGCGGAAGGCGAAATTTAATGAGTATATTATTAGAAAAGAGAATAACATGCGGAGATCTGATCATTCAGTTGAGGAAATTGTAGAACCTCCAATCGTAACATTCAATGAAGATTCATCGGATTTATCTGCCAACACTAGTTTTTTTTTTTTGAGCATACATATTTATTTTCATGAAAATGAACATACTTATCAGTTTTGACAAGTGTTTTTCATTAAATACCCAAACGCAATCCACTGTAGATGTAAAACGACCCGAAAGCCCATGAAATTTTTTGTTTGCGTTCCGTTTGCAATACAAAAATGGGGTGGACCGGGTAAAGTATTAAACACCGCTATACCTGCTGTGGCGAATCATAATGAACGAAAAATGTTATTTGAGTACTTTTTGAGCGTTTGTCATTATGAAAAGCATTCATTACTTTTGACTAGTAGGAAACAGAATAGAACCGACTTTGAATAAGCAAATTCTGTAAATAGAATTGGAAAATATGAAAAATCATTTTGGTGTTCATTTCACATATGATAAACATTTTGCTCCCATTCCCTTTTTTTTAACCGTTCATTTGATTTTTCTAGTGAGGTGTGGTTTTTAACAGTCTCAGAATAATGCCAACTTTCATATTTTAATAGTCATTTCATTGGTACAGGAAGTGTTATCGCAATATAATGTCGAATTGTATAATAGTTGGATAAATGATTCATATTTTTTTAATCCTCGATTTTTTTTGTTTATAATTCACACTCATCCGCGAGATAATGAAGAGCAGTCGATGTGTGATTGTTTTCTAGGAAAGGAGGCACTCCAATATGAAACGATGTGACAATGTGTTAGATCCCCCACATGCCTCCTCCCAGGCTGAGTGCCCTGGAATAAAAATTCGACCCACAAAATAAATTTTGTGAAGATAACTTAATAGAACATTCCATCTACCCCCGCTCTTGGAGCGGTCCTCAATCCTCCTGATGGGCACTTCAGTAAAATTAACATCTGACCTTTTTCCGGTCAAAAGTCAGCCTCTAGGTGCTTATACTTTTCGATCTGTTAAATTGTTGTGTCATAACTTTCCTAACTGAATTTTTTGCATGGGGTCCCCACACGCGCGCCTGTGTTAATGATTCCTACAGTATCTGGCTAAGAAGTTTTTGTACTTACCGGAGCCGCCTGATGGCGACCCTTGGAGGGTGGTCTCTGGTGATGTGTTCGAAATACTCTCATAACAGAATATCAAACCCGAACACTCTCAACTGGAAAATCCGATAGGTAGTTATGATACTTTCAATGGCAGGCTAGACTATTGTGCAAATTCTGCGTTGTGGGGTATCTTTCAAATTTCGCCAAGAGGATTATTATAATTGTGAAAGGTCAGCTTCTACTTTGTATGCGGAACCTCACCGCACAAAAGCATATAATCGGAAACGAGATATCCGGCCAGCAAACCTTGCAGCGTTTCAACTGCAGACGTCTCTTCAAAGTGTTCGTTAAAGGACGAAATATAGGTATTACTGAAAAAAGTAAATTGACTCAAGTGGTTACAGCACATAATGAATATCTAATAGATTCAGTATTTTATATAATTTGAAAATATGTGATATTTCAGTTTTTATTAGGGATGTTATGTAACATAATTTTTCGGTAATGGTTTCTACCAATAGAAGAAGGAATTCAAAAGAACGGTTGAAGTTTTTATAAATTGTGTGAAATATGACAATGACATATGTGCGAAGCCGGGGTGGTGATGCTGGGAGCTTTCATGAAGAATAGTAACTTATGCATTCGAAGTTTCGCAAAAAATTCCGCTACATATTTTTCTTCCCTCATAGGTCTACAAAATAGACCTACTATACCAATTTTGTTGTTTAAAAGAATATTTACATATGATTTGTTAATTGAAAAACCATTTCGAAGGATATTAATCTTTACAAAATGAGTACTGTAGTCACTTCAATTATTTCATGCACATTATAATTCAGAAAGAACCTTGCCTGTTTTAAAACTGGAATACTGCTGAACATACTTTTGTTTGGGTGAATAATATCCAAGGCTATATCAGCTGAGGTAAACAGTTTCGCTTAGTGAGCTTGTGTGGTAGTTGGAATAAACCCGCTACCAATAGGTAGCCTCACCCATACGATGGTCTATACTGTTACAGAACATTCCACAAGTTGAAATATCTTTCTGGAATACTCAGTTGATTAACGGAAAAACAGATTTTAAACAGAACAGATTTTAAACAGATTTTTAAACAGACTGGAATATTCCGGAGTATTCCCGAAAGTTCCACACTACATTAGAATACTCCGTCTTCTTTTGAAAATAAAATTTGACAATAATTCGCGACCGTGGAAAATACAGTTCAGTAGAAAAATCAAATATTTCTATCATAAGACACACATACAGTGAGCTCCGTAGAAACGGAGCTCGATCAACAGCTCGAAGTAACTGAGAATACGAATCCTGTCCCAGATATAATCCGACCTGAGCACGAGATCTAATCAACATCTCTACAAATCGAACCAATAAAACAAATCAGTACACCAGTCGTTCAAATAGCAATTGAACAATCTAGTACGTCATCCATTTCAGAAGTGACAACTCCCCCACCCCAAACAGAAGACTCAAAAGAAAACGTCACAAAGCCAGACACCAAAGAAGAGTAAAACAGACTAACAAAAATCAATGGAATTTTCGAAAAGATGCTTCCCACTAAACCAGAATTCTAGAAGAACACAGCTGCTTCAACCCTTAATTTGTAACAGGTCACCGATTTTTTTGAGTCAGTCAATAGCTAGGCTGTTACAAAGAAAACTCTTTGTTATATGTCAAGCTTTCGGTATATTTCATACCTTCGTCAGGACAACTACAATAATGAGATTATATATCTTGTAACAAATA
>WOGP01006289.1:0-12494 GCA_015342065.1 Leptinotarsa undecemlineata | reverse complement strand
AGCTCGCACAAGTTTCTCAACTTCTGAGAGTTGTCGTTCGTATGGGGGCGGCAGCTGATTAACGGAAAAACAGATTTGAAACAGAACAGAACAGAATTTCCTACCAATTCTAAATACGAATTGGAAGCGGAAGTGATGCAAAGATTTGCTTATCTCTCCTATTGAACTAATTAATTCGGCAAAAAACGTTCAGAAAAGGTGACGCCTGTGCGTAGAAGAAGCTGGTGGACATTTGGAACAACTCTGAAGGAATGTATTTCATTGTTTGTTCCTTATCATTTTTATTATTGTTGAAGTTTCATTTATTAGTTGTAAAAATAGTATAAGTATTATCAGTTTTTTTGAAACTATGCGTTTCAATTACTGCTGTGAAATGCTTTCTCAACCATTTGATAGCTACTACTGAATAATTTCTTTGTGTTATTTCGCCGCGTCACGTCGTCCAAAGCCTACTTGATTAAATGCTCGTTTCAAAGTACGTTAAAAAAACTCAAAGCTCTGTATTTCAAAGATGACTCTAGCAAAAAATCAAGTGTGATACATTTTTGGAAAGGTAATATTAAGCTTTACTGAAATATGCAGGAATATGAAATATACAGGGTGTCTCATTAAAAACAGTTTTCCATCAATAACTATTAATATCTCATTTCAAAAAATAAGTTTTTCACACCATTCAATTCTACGTAAAAAGTGATTGGGAAATGTTTTCATAGAAACAAGAAATTTTTCAAAGGAAAAAAGTTACAGGAACTTTTCGAAAGTGGTCATTTTCGAAAAATATGCAGTAACTCAGAAACGATGATAGATATCGATAAGCGGTTTTCAATCATCATCATATCAAATTTGTCATAAAATTTGACTCTCAGACAGAGCCATCAGTTTTCATCTATTTAGTTTGAAAACAGCAGATTTCCTTTAAACGTGTCCCGTTTGGCCCACCCAGTTCATTCACAACGAATCATTGGAGTCTTGTAAGAAAGCATACATGTTGCCTTGTCTACGGGTATATTTTCATTCAACACAACAGTACTATCAAATATTTACATTTGATTTTGAACATCGATTCCAAGAGAATTCTTGCATACTAATAAAGAAAAGTTAAAATGCCAGCGTGTGTGGAGAACGTCTAGTTAGTTTTTAACTCCTTGGCGACTTTCCCTTCATTTCAGTTCACATAGTGACAATGAAATTCTAGTACATATGTTATACAGTGTCCTCGTTTTTATTCCGAGTATCAAAAATGTTTATTACGAGAACGTGATCTGAAATATTAGCCAGGTTTTTAGTTTTAGAATTCACTTCAAGCCAATTTCGACAGTGATGTGTGACCAGACACTGGAGATATTTTAAAAAATCACTAGAAATATTAGTGATTGGTGTCGTTTTTACTATACTTTGTCAAACAGTATCAATGAATTTACCCCACTTGAGTATTTTTTATTTGTCAGTTATTTGTAAGTCGACAAATCAAGTAAAACATATCATCATGAAAAGTTTTTTGTTTGAGGTTATCAACCCATGTTCAAAATCCAAAAATCATATAAGTATCATTTAAGTAATTTATTTTGAATATATTTTTCGAAATTAAAGGTAATGAAAAACAGAAAGTCCAGTGACCTGAAATTGCAATTTGAAAATTTGTAAAATTTTATTATCTTTTACCGACCATTTAGTTTAGATTCTCACTGAAAAATATTCAACACCATATAATCTAACTAATAATGTTTTAAAATTGGGGACCGAGAAGAAAAATAATTTTTAGTAAACAAACAAATGTTCTAGAACAAGAACTGTGAAAAATGTCACGAGCGATTGATTGTTCACTTTAATATATTGATGAATCTGTAATAATTGATGATGCCTGTGAATTATTTATTACTCTGAAAATGCAAAAGTAGCTTAGTCCGAACCCCGAAAATGTTGAAGAAAGAATGTTTCAAAAGATTATTGTTACGTGTTTACCCGTGGGTTGACCAATAATTGACTACACTGAACAATAATCAAACTTAACCTTATTTCATTTTAAATACAACAAACACTTCAACTATTATTCGATCACCAGATCGCTTCGCGTACCGCACTGTAACTTCCACTTGACTGTGTCGATATGCTCGTAGCTCTCGTTTATATATCGTAATCGAATGCGGTAGAAAATTCCGCAGGAATTCCATCGAAATCGGTAGCATTATTCTCGCTGCATCTAGAGCGGCAGCAAACATCGTACATTCGCGCACTCTTAGCTACGTCACAATTGGTTTATGGCTACCAGTGGTGGCCGGCGTTATTTTCTTCAGGGCATGATTTACAATAATATATTTCAAATTATCTCTAGATTGATACTTAGTTTGAGTATTGTGCAGAGTAAACCCTCATATTTCAAAACCTGTGTTGGTACTCAGTGTCTAGACAATGTTATTCAGTTTACAATATTGGACAACAATCATACTGGGTCAAAGTTATTTGCCTGGTTTCTTGGCAGTGGTTTGCAGGTTTTTATGTCAGACGTTTCGACTACAACTGCGGCAGACACTATCAAAGGCGATAAGGCAACTGGCGCAGTGTTCTGGTTGTCCTTTCAGTACACTCTACTAAGCTATAGTCAACGGCGGCGAGGTCTACGGACACGGTTGTAGTTTATACGTTGTGCATGGAAACCAGCCAACCATAACTTTGAAACAGTTAGTTACTATCTTGAAGCTTTACTACTTTTTGAGAAAGAAGTAAATTAGATACAATTGAGAACTTGGCTAAATATTTATGTAAATAGATGCTGGCTCCCTTGGAGGACTAGTTGGTCAAGCCCGATTAAATGGTCACCATAACGTTTCACTGGAGTCAGTAACAAGGCCTGTACAGAAAACGAGCTTTGGAAATTCTTCAAAGTAAAATAATTTATTAACTAAACATGCATTAGGATTACTTGTGACCGAAATCGACATATTTGAGAACTAACTTTTGACGAAAGGTCAGCTTCATTTGTTCCGAAAATTTAAACTGGAATTAGGAAATCATCTTTTTATTCAATGTAGTAATGAAGGTGGGAATAATATGTGGCAAATGTGCATATTATGGTAGATATTTGAAGTGAAAAGTAGGCCAAAGACCTATTTCACGTAAGTTTCTTTTTTAATAAAATCGACATGGGTTGCAGACTTATCGAAGAAAAATTCCAAATAGTAACTTGTATTTGTAGACTCTACTCTCGTGTCTGGCAACTTGAACTGATTTCTACTAATGACAGCAAATTATTTATTACAAATTAGTAATACTTTTAGGCCATTCCCGGAATAAAATGTCTAATAGTGTGAATCAGGATGTAAGACACGTCTAGAAATCCATTCCATACGAGTTCCCTCTGTCAGTATTGAATGTTACCACAGAATATTCATTCAGAAAATTATTCATTTTCGGCTATGATGCTATTTATTGTCATATTTGCTGTCGATCTTGATTGTTCATCATTACCGATCCATTACTTGTGAGTATTCTATTGATCCGTAAATATTCGTAATATTTATGGTAATAAAAGCTTTTAAATGCTAGTGTTTTCAGTTTTCATGCACTCACATGGAACCTGATTCTTGGTTTTCTAATACTCCCCAATAACCTAAAACGCTATTGCTCCCAAAAAAGTCAGCGAAACCGAATTCTCATCAGATCTGGCGTAGTGGCTTCTTAGAACAGCATTGTAAAAATGATTGTTTTTATTTACATCATGTTGATTCCGAATAAAACTGAATGATTCATGATGTAGACAGTGAATAATATTAGTATGAAGTATCTACTCATTTTCATTTCTAATGTGTCTTGTTTATATTCCGCTTGACTAATACAGGTGAGAAACGCTCGATCTGAAATATTTAATACCTTTAGGATTTTTCTTTTGTTGTTGGAATAAGTGCTTCTTCTGATCTTCTGAAACAATAAAGGAGTTATGGTATAGTGTAAAATATACATTGGCTAATTAAATATCTGGCACGGAAACTACTAAAACGATTAGGTTTTCCGGTGATTGAAAAAACATGTTTATCCGTTGTGTACAGTAAGCCATTATGTGATTAAGCAAATATTTGTTTGTTTCTGTATAAGTTTGATGGATGCTACCTATTATGGTGAGAAACTTTAAAATTTTCCAATGATGAAATTGATCAATTTTTACATATTGCATATGTTTTATTTCCTTTTCGTAAAATATTTGTTCATGTCCTAACAGTTTTTTTTTCTCCGTTAACCATCCATCGCTGTCTTACGAACAACAGCCCTCGGAAATCTAATCTTGTGCTAGCTAAGGACTAACGAGGTCTTACCTTTTAAAGTGTGATTCCTAACACGGGTTGTACGATAACAAGAAAAAATCGAGCGTTCAGCCTGCGGCTTGAACCATCGACTTACACACCGGCTGATTGACAAAGCACCCACGTCGAACTGCTCGGCTACCGACCGAAAATGATGATTATTAGAGAAACTAATGATTAGATATTTTTAGCATTTAATCTCATTAAAAGTGGACAATTCAAATGCGACTGCCTAATGCTGATTTGTCAGATGTCAATATTTGTGTAAAGTGCATATTTGGATAACAAATATTGCCTTTAGGTTTGGTAATTTTTTCTGGGTTTTTCAATCACTTTTAACAATTGTTATGAATTGTTCATTAGCTTAGTTTTAGTGATTAGAACGGTAATAATTTTGAAAGAACTTCATTAAACTTTAGAAGATGAATTAACTTTTTTTTAATGGCGCGTCAACAGCAGTCGGAATACTTACAGGTATTTGAGCGTTAGCAATCTTCCACTGTTTATAAAAAAACACTATCATCACTTTTGAACGGTTTCCGGTGTAGAAAATTTAATAGGCGACAGTCTTTTCAAATTGCTTGAAAGCTTGATTAAACTTCATTACTATACACTATACTTATCGAATATGCTGGAGATATCTCCAATATTCGGGACGAATTCAGGTATCCCTTGAAAAATATAAATATACATTGATAAAAATTAATATTGCTTTAAAAAATTCAAACTAGCTTCACCGAATTGGAAGAGCTTGTAATTTTTAATTTTCTTTTGAAAATTTAAAAGCACCAAGTAAATCCTCATCATTCGAAGAAAATATTCACTTAACATGAAGCTGGATTTCTTGGTAAAGATACTAAAGGAGCATCCGCACATGATGTACATAAACACAAAACAATTCTCTGAAATCCTGAAATGTTCACAAAGTAAAAAATCAAATAAAAAATAGTCTCAAAATTGACGGACTCGACACACCAGTTTGCTGTGTTTTGTATTTTGATCACCACGGTGCGGCGCTGACATCTAATTTAAAATTTTCTTAGACATTGCTATATTATCAGAAAAGCAACTAGCTTTTGTAGTTGTAACTTAACTTACCAACTTTCCGTTTCCACTTATCCAATTCACAATAATAACTGATCAGAAACGTATCAAATATAGTTTGCATATTTTAATCCTTCATCTCGTCTATTTCAATGAAAAAATGACTCTCCTCTCGTTAGATCGATATGTAAGAGCACTCTGCTTCGATAAAGAAGAGAAAAAAAGAAACATACTATACGAGCTCTAAAGAATTGAAGAGTGACCCATATTCGGCTTGGAATTTTTGTTGCTGTATCTAATGTTCTTTTTGTGTATTTTCTAAACAATACTTATTCGATTACTTTTTATATGCCCATTCTACTGGACACATTCTGCCAACAATTTTTTCATATTCTCTTCTGAGGCATATTATTCAAAAATTTAATTTGGTAAAGTTTCCAAACAAAATTTTCGAGATTCAGGCGGACCATCATTCATGTAATTAAGTTCTATGAACTTGTTTGATTTGCTTTCAATAAATAAACATTTATTCATGAGTGCATATAATCTCTTTGTTTAAACAAGCCTTTAAAAGTCTGGGGCAGGTTGTGCGTTATTAAAGTTTTATAAATTGCATGCGGTCTAATTTCCGTCATCCGGATAAACTATATTTCAAATTTGAAATTTCACTCTTTTTTATCTTCCCCCTCAAATTAATAGTTGAATTTGGTCAAGCTTGACGTCACATCAGTCGACTCGGCGACAAGGGAGTGCTGGCAGCGATTCATAATCTGCAACTACTGGCCCGGTTGCCACCACTCGAATCTCGTTGCCTGTTGTGACGACGTCAAAATGTATAGCGGGCGATCTCACATTTTCAACTGCTCTTGCTCAGTAGTTAATTGACATAGAAACTCGAAAATTTTGTAGGATACTTGGGAGATGATTTACTTTTATAATATACCTATAATTTTCAATAAAAATCTAAATTAGCCTTAGACAATACATCCAACTTTTGGTTACAACATGCTCATTGTCCATTTATTCCAATTTTATTATAATCACTGGATGAAAATACTGAAGTTCTGCTTTAAGATTTTGAAAATTCCTACTGCTTGAGCTCGTTTATAGAACGTGATAACGATTTGGTTTGAAATTGTAACTCACGCGACTCTGTTTGGCGTGCGAAACAGTATTGATTATTTTGCTGTTTTCTTTGGGGCGGGCACGATGAATATTTTGTTTACCTACAGGTTTCTATGTTAATTTCACAAACATTGAAATAGTGGAATTTCAACAATTTTTTTGTTTTTCTTTTTTTTTTACTTTGACATTCGTTTGATATTTACTCAAATGTAAACACTTTATTGTGAGCTTTTCACTACGGTTTTAAAAAAACGCAATATATGTTTCGCCATACAATGGCTTCTTCGGGCGTGTCTTTGCTCAACTCTGTAAAGTAAATACACGCCCGAAGAAGCCATTCTATGGCGAAACATGTTACCTTTTTGTAAAACCGTTCAGAGAAAATATCAGGAAGTGTTTTTGACAACTAGATAATTTATTCAGATTTGCTACCAGATTGAGATTATCGAAAGTTTAATTTGTTTGCCCAGCTAGTTGAATTTTTAGTTTTCTCTAGTTTATAACTTATTCGGAGTCCAATCACGGTTATTGAATGACCGTTTTAGATACACAGCATACTGGATGTTAAGAATTGTACTTGATGCCGGTATGTATATAATTGACAACATGGGAGAAATGAACTGGATAAACTTGATATATTTTTTTAGATTTTATTAATAATAGGAAGCCCTCGATAAAATTCACTAAAGAGAAAGATAAAATACACTCCCATTTCGTGATTTATTGATAACAAATAGATCAGTATGAAACGTGTTTATGAAAAAGATGTATTGTGAAAAGAGGCATCATTCAAACACTTTTACGATAGAGATAAGCTAATTTTATTCAGGACATACAGTTTTGAAAACAAAATTGCTTTCAACATGAATATTCTTGGAGATAATGGCTGTTCAGAAAATTCAATATAAGTTGACTTAAAAATTGAAAGTTGAACCAAACCATTATCATTACAATATAAACAGGCCATTTATTTCAGCTGGTCTCACTATTGATATCTCGAAAACGGTAAGACCTACAAGGTCGGTTGAATTTGACAAACATTTTTCTATTTTGGGGAACTGGAATAATCTCTTATCAGATCGAAATTATCAGTGACTGTTTTTGAAATATTCGACAGAAACAGAATTGTTTGAATTTCATTTTTTGGCTTTACTACCTCATTTCGAATGATATAGAAAACTGCAGAAGAACTTTCAACACTGTTTCATATTTGTTATAATCTGAAATGAATCGGTTTGCAATGCGACGTTTTGTTCATTAGATTTCATTATCTGTTGACTGTAGAGTCAAAAAACAAAATTCGATAATTCTAGTATTTGGCGTATTGAATATTTCAAAAAAACCACGGATATTCTCGATCTGAATAGAGAATATCCATTTTCTCAAAAAAGGAAATTTCTGTCCAATTCAACTGATCATCTAGATCGATATATCAATAGTGAAATCAGCTTTTAAAAAAACTGGCCTGTGTAACCACAATTTTCACCACAATATGTCTTATCACAAAAACAAATTGTTTTCAGTGTGGTACGTTATTTTCAATGTGGAACGTCATTTTCCTGGCCTTCTTAAAAATATGATTTAACACTTTTCCCACACCAGAACAAAAATGCTACCCATCGATCCGCGTTTCGTGAACCATGTTATCATCATGCAAAATTGTTTTCATTAGAATATGTCATGTTCATCTCAGTAATTGTTTATCTGTGAACAAAAAATGAAATATTCTTTGTTTTTTCTAAAACGCCCCAACTGTCTGCATGAGTTTTGTCTTTTATTTTTCTTTTCATGTGTTTATAGTGCATTATTTATGTTTTCATACCATCTGTAACCACGTGACGGGTGCATTCGGTACAGTACATTTCATTGACAGCATCTAATAATCAGTGACTAGAATGTCAATATTGTGAACTAATAACAATAAAGCCTTGCAAACCCAACTACTCTGAAGATAAGGGTTCGCTCCACCAAAATATACTGCATCAAAGAGGTCAGTTGACTTTAAGGAATAGGTATTGACAAAAACTCTAGAACTTGAAGCTGAATTGTTAATATTGCACTTGGTTGTGTGGTAGAATAGCGTAAGCTAAACTCCGCCAAGATAAAAATAAAGACCATTTATTATTATTATTATTATTATTATTATTATTAAAATACTGAGTCTGAATTAAACAAATATTTTTGTGACCCTGATTGGCATTTAAAATCAGCTGCTCTTTTTATCCATTTGAATATTTTACACAAGAGCCTTCAAGGCAGAGAAAACAACATTCCATCCACTAAGATAATTGAAAGCTTGCAGTGAAGGAAAAATTATTAACTCACGAGTATTTTCTTCAACTGGATCCTGAAACTGACAACGGTCACGGACGGATATCAAATCATTTCTCGAATGTTAGAAGTTTTTATTGTATTATATCTACAAACATTTGTCAATTTTATCCACGAGTGAGCCTTCTGGACCGTTTTAGAGGCGGCGACCCACAGGTTGAAAAACACTACCAATCGAACTCAAGTGATAGTTAGGGTAAAATGACGTAATATACGCCCAATATGTCGAAAACTAGAAAAAACTCTAACCTAATGCAAATCATGATTGCCGTTTAACATAGTCAAGAAGAGTTTCGCTTCTGTATAGGCGTTAAAAAAATCATAAAGGCATGCCTGCCACTTTCACAGTACCCTTTTCTAGTATTTTTCATTTGGAAATCGTGGATGTTAATGTTATCGTTATTTTCAAACGTAATTTTTCGCCTAATCCTATTCTAACTTACAAGTGTGATGTGATTCTAAATAATTCTATAATTAATCTGGAAATTTTATGGAAGCAATAAACTACTTTTTCGAATTGATTGTAAAGTTGATTATTCATGCTGTTAAGGTTGGTTTCAATTATTCCTTGTATATATTCAATTGCTCCTTGTATACGTTTGTAATGTCAAATAATTGTTTCGTTGGTGAGAGGTGTATTTCGACATATTTTTGTTCAAAATTTCTTCCACTTTTTGGTCAAAATAAGAATATACTCTTTTTTCCTTCTTGTATTCCGCATGTGTTCAATTTCTATCGCTCTGTATCAGTGAATCTCGTGGAATAACGATAAATTTGTAGAATTTTTTTCTTTAGGTTTATTATTTTTAATTTAAAATATACCTTTTTTATATATTTTCAGTTGACTTTTGACACATTTTATTTATTTTCATTTAAAAATTCAACATACAACCGAGTAGTAGGCTGGAGGCGATGATGAGTCAATCTGACGCTTCGAAGACCATTTGCGAGCTTTCTTATTCCTTTATAAATAATTAAAAATGTTTTGAGTTATAATTTTGTACGCTAGAATAAGATTGTTAACTTATGATCCCCGATGGTTAACAATATTGTTTAAATTGATTTTCTATTTTGAATGATTTCTAATATTCTGACATGTTGCACTCTCACAGTTACCTATCCTAAATTGTTATCTTTGAGACGTTATTATCGCATGATAATAATTCCAAAAAAAAAATAGTCAATTGCTTATCAGGCACTTCTGAAAATGTTACGTAAAATATCATGTTTTGATGTGACACAGTAAGCAGGTACAGTCAGAAACTAAATTACATATTTGGAGATGACTCATTTTTATGGAAGTGCTTTTTTCGTAAATATGGTTTTTCCAGTAATGAACTACACTACAACATGAGACCCCACGAGGAACATAAGTAGTATTATCTGCTTTCCAGTAGTTTCAAAATTACTATGATGACGAGTGATACAGAAATATTCCGGATTTCGGCTGTTCATGGAAATCTATTTACATGTGATTTATAGCTTCAAATCTAACATTTTCTAACGTTTCAGAAGAAACTGTTATTCTTTACAAAAATATTGAAATCGGTAGATACGGAAAGAGTTTTTTTTGTGGAAAGCTAAATTTTTACTGTTTTCTACAGTGCATTTCTTTAATGCTCCGCCTTTTATTTTTTGAAATTTGGGATAATGAAATTAATGCATGAATACTTTATTTTGAAGTGAAATTGACAGATGAAATTTTCAAGATGGCGACTGAATGACTGAATTTTGTTATGTACACTACCGGTAGTTGTGAATTTGGATACAAATTCCCTCAAATACTTTCTACAGATAGGACGATTCGGAAAAAGTTCATTTAAAATCCTTTCGGTCTCTTGAAAGTTACGAGTCGCACCGTGAATAAAAATCGCTTCAATTTTTTCTTCCAATGGACGAGAATTGACCATTATCTGTCAATTTCACTTCAAAATAAAGTATCCATGCATTAATTTCATTATTCCAAATTTAATTGGCCCGTTCAAAAAATAAAAGGGGGGCCGCTGTAAAGGTAAAATGCTAAAAATATTTGTTTGATTTTAGATTTGGATATACCTAACCCATTAGTATAAATTATTCAACACAACTTGCTGCAATGTCATAAAAATTCGTTAATAATTTTTTCCTTGATTATAATGAATATGTGGCAAGAAATTCGTCAAGTATATACATATGTTTTCGTATAATTTCATACAATTCGACTTTTCTTTTTTGGGAGGTATCGGAATTTGAAAAAAGTCCATATGAGCTTATATTCATTTATCAAAATTATATCAGTAATTGAAGATGATAAAATTAATTTTCATTTCTTATGGAGATATATTGATACTGGTTCATGGATCCACTACCCATTTACTTTATCACAATATCATATTTCAATCGGACATTATAGTGTCCGATCGAAACTGGTTTTTACGACCGAAACCGAATTTCGGCAGCGGTCTTAGTTTCGGCCGAAACCGAAACTTCCTCACAAGGATTATGATTTAAGGAAAAAATAAAGAAAACGTTATTTTAATCAGTCAGTCTCTAGTTTGTTATCTTTAAATTACATTAATTATATTCAAAAGAATATCATTAATGGTTTTTCAAAAATATTGAACATGAAATTACTTATTTAAGTTGTTACCTTATATCACAATAGGTACTTAGTATTTATGTAATAAACAAAATAAATCCCAAAGTAAATCACGACATGATTTCGGTCGTAGTTTCGGCAGGTTTGCCGCCAAAACCTGTTTTTTTGCCGAAATTCGACCAAAACCGAACTATCTATCGGACACTAGCATATTATGAAAGTTGAATTTTTTATAAAATTGCTTGCATATATCTGTAGTACAGATACAACGTTTTACTCAATTTAAAAAAATTGTTTCTAGGTAACGGCACGATCGACTTTCCTGAATTCCTGACGATGATGGCGCGCAAAATGAAAGATACAGACAGTGAAGAAGAGATTCGCGAAGCATTCCGAGTATTCGATAAAGACGGAAACGGTTTCATATCCGCGGCGGAATTGCGTCATGTAATGACCAACTTGGGTGAAAAACTGACGGACGAGGAGGTCGATGAAATGATCAGGGAGGCCGATATCGATGGGGACGGTCAAGTCAATTACGAAGGTGAGTTTATATGATAGTTTCACAGGAAGGAATTGAGCAGTGCTGACGTAAAACCGCCACCTTTCACATTGACTTTGCAGGTAGCATAACCCACTAAGTGAGTTACACAATGGTGAATATTAAATACTCTGTATCTCAGTCATTATTACATCCTTCAGAATGAACCTGAAACTTTTCGAATCGAAATAATTCAAATGGATGATTACAATAAAATTATCGACATAATGTACTGGATATAATCTTGTATAGATAATTTTCGATATGAACGAACACTCGACGTGGATCTAATGTCTGATAAATGTACGAAATATTTAGATAAAGGCCGGTTAATTTTATCAATTATTCCACCATAAAATAATTTCAAATTCACTTTAAAATATTATCATAATATGTTTTTCACAGTCAGAGGTTTCAGTTGAATTACATAACATTAATTAATTGATTGTAACAGATATTTCATTCGTATATTATGAATTGTTCGTGAAACTGGGCGGAACTTTCTTGTTTCAGCTCAGTTACTGAATAATTAGTTGTATATATATATATCTTATGATCCACCATATAACTTTTCAAACTT
>WOGP01006287.1:0-12494 GCA_015342065.1 Leptinotarsa undecemlineata | reverse complement strand
ACTGCTGAACTTACCTAGAGATGTTTTTAATATCACTGTTGAACACTCTATAATTTTTTCTCGGTAGAAAAATACTTTCAAACGAGAGTAAATGGACAGCAAAGATCACCCCAAGCGTGACAAATGAAATTTCTAGCAAGAATGAACTTGAAGACTCCTTCCAATGCACTCGTTGATATTATAAATCAAATAATTTTCGCTTTGTACCATATTTGGCACATTATGCGGTAAAGGGTTAAGGCTCATGTCTACAGAGATAAACCAGTAACCACTACGCTCTGGAAGCCAATATGGAAGCATTTATACGTGAAATACAGGTCGATATGTTAGAGAGAGTGTGCCAAAACTGGATCTTGGGTATGGGCCATCTAAAGCGGAGCCCCGGACAACATTTGCATGAAATCATCTTCAAAAATTAAATTATTCTGATCGTTCTATCGATGCCAATAAAGAGTTTATCACTTTTTTCATATTTTTTGTGTTGTTTTGAAAATAAAATCCTTCACCTCTTCGAAAATCACCCGTATATTTTTAAAACTAACAAATACAATATAAATAACTGATCAATGATCGATACAACATAATCAAGAAATAAAAATCAACTAAAACTAATTAAAACTGTAAAAGAGATCAAGATATTCCGTACGATACACAGACGGTGAGATAGGGGCCGTTATTTAGGTCATATCGTATGGCTGCGCCTGTAGAACAATAAATGAAGAATTCGCCGTTCCTGGGGCTCCTGAACGTAGTCTTTTTGTACGGTCTTGACCGAGGAATCGTTGTACCTCAACCAACAGTTGTAGCAGAGATGGAAGGTATCCGTTACATAATGTCCATGTTGGCCATCTTGCCGTCGTGGTACGCGACGGCGAAAAACTTGTACTGATTTCTTTCTGGCGACTGTGTTTTTGACGAAACTAGTATCGAATCAATTTTCAAGTCGAATTCAGATTCCAAAGCCTTGATAATCGTCTTGCGACTGCCGTGGCTATAATCAAATGACTTCAAATGCAATGTGAGGATAACGGAGCGTTTGCAAAGTAGTACTTGTTCCCACAGTTCGACCTGGCCATTAGTTTTCGACGAAATCATTTCCAATAATTTGTTTTTGGAGACGAATACTTCAAGTGCTTCCCTGACAGTCTTCACTTTTCCAATGTAAAGAGGCAGCGTGAGGAGAGGCTGAAAATTCATAGTAATGTGATATCTGGTACGATGTACGCTCGACTTTAGTTGCCCCTCAAATATGTAGATATTGTAGATGAACGAAAGTCCTAAATAAATATGGTGGAAATGAAAAAAAATTCATCCACCATTTCAGCCATTTTCAAATAAGTTTCTCTGTACACAAGTCTTCAATACTAACCTAACATTCAAATTGTACTAAGATAAACAGCGAAGTGCCGCAAGGAATCATTCCGGGTCCTCTGTATTGTATTTTGTATACTACCGGCATTATCAATATCAAGTACCAAAATTTAAATAGATCACACAGAAATGATAATTAGTTTATTTCCCAATGATATTCGTCTCGTAAAAGACTTTCCTAGGCTAGAAAATTTGCAACAGTATTATGAAAAATAACAATTCAGCCTCAAAGTTGTATCTCACATGTATAAATCGTTTCCAGTCTTCAAAATGCTCAAAATTTCATATTTTTCCTGTGAGTGGCCAGAAAAAATTCAGTGGAGTCACGTATAGAAATCGAGCCGGCTATTCTGTAGAATCGCTTACGTTTTCAAGAAACAGATAACGTTTGCTGCTATTTCTTTCCATACACAGATATTCACAGGATTAATATAACATAGACTATCAGTGCCATGAAGTACAAAATGAATCCGATCAAATTTGAATGATTTCTGTGTTATGCAGAGTTCAAACAAAAATTGAAATAACATTTGACACATTTCTGGTAGAAAACCCAACCCTATGTCACAACGGCCTATAGTTAAAAAACCAGGAAAACTTGCAATCGGTCTGCACTTCAACTGAAACCTTTTTGAGACTAGCTGAAAAAAATTACAGCAATCCGGAATGGCACGTGAACATTATGAAAATTCAGCTTCGCTTCATCTGGTAATCTCGGTAAAAACAGAAGAGGATCAAAAACGATTTCATCCAGGCAAATCGGAGGACTTTTCGGTCGATTCCATAGCCGTCTATTCGCGATTGTAAATTACACCGGCTCACGTAGATTAGAATGTGACTTTACGGAGGTCTTTAACGCGGCAGAATACAGAAGGGCGGTTGTAAAAGGATGTAATGATTACTTGGGAGTGTATGGTAGTAAGACGGGACAGGTTACTGTTTCAGATTTGTTTTTCTATTGACGTGTATGAAATTCAATTCCACATATCAAAATTTGTATGTGAAGTCACCCATGTATTTACATTTATAAATACTTTTCATGAGAACCTGTGAATTTTTGCATACTGGTTAGGTTAGGAGTGTATCATTTGTTGTCCTTCGACATGACAAACAAATATTATTTAGTTGTTTCAAAAATTTTGTCCGTTTTTATGGATCTGTAACATCATACCAGTAAGAGTTATACCAGTAAGAAAGTTGTCAAAGAGCTCAAAGAGATGATAGTCGATTGGCGTTAGGTCTGGAGAGTATGGTGAGTGAGACAGAACTTCGTCGCTCAGTTCGTTTAATTTTTGGCCGGTGACTTGTGAAACGTGTATTTTCATTTCAGGTTTTATTGCTTATTATAATTGATATTTTTGTTATTCATTAAAATTTCATTCGTGGACAATGGTGGACATGGTGGACAATGGAAATTCGAACTAATGAAATTCACCATGAAACATTGTCAACCACTCTGAAACAATCTTTAAATTCTGCTTAGTTTGTTATTTATTTATTCATTTATCGGTCAGGTACACTAAAGAATTATAATAAAATCCCAAATGGTACATCAAGAAAGTTTCAATTGTTGAAACCAGGCAAGCAGTTCAGTTATGAAGCCAACAAGTAAAATCCTTAATATAAACTATTGTAATTGCTCAAAAATAAATAAACCTGTTTATTTTATATTAGTCCAGAACACCACAAACTATTAATAAAATACCAAATGGTACATAAAAAAAAGACAAGAATAATCTTGAAGACATTCAACACTAATGATCAAATAAATTATAAAACAAAAACGTGACTATATCAAGTACATTACAGAGTTGTAACTAAGTCCCAAATGTTACATCAATACAAACCCTAGAGTCAAGTTATTACTTCATAATAAATGAAGGTATGCATTATCATTTGTCAAGTAGTACATTAAGTTCAAATAATAAATAAAAAATAAATATAAAATAAAATAAAAATAATGATAAACGACTATTTAGAAGTTTAATGAACAATCTTTTGATGAAGTTGAATTTTAAATATGACAAATGAAAAAGATCAAGTTCTGAAAATTATTGTAACGAATTGAAGAAATAACTGTCTTAAACTAATTTATTTTTAACAATACTTCACTACAAGTAACTTATATTCACCACTTAGCAACAAGTAATTTATCTTCACTGTTTGTTAATCCGCACAATTCACTTTCCATCTATAGACTCCCTCTCTGAGCAATAATCCGATCTTAAATAGTCCCGACGAACATTCTGGAGACATCTACCGGTTTCGGTACTGATCCATCATATTCGTTGAGGTTTCGTCGATCGCATTCCTACGCGGACGGTCAGGGCCGGCTTCAGATTCAATACAGTAGTTTAAAAAATGTTTACCTGTATTTTTCTAGAAATCACGTTCGTGAAGGATGTCAAACCTTGAGTAACAAGTAGTCGTTTGATTCCTTTTGGTGCTTTCGTTTCACTTCTGAACATACATAATGAGTCCTAGGAAGCTTACATTTGGTATATAGGTGCTTTTTATTTTTCCAAGAACAAAACACAAGCACTACAGAGAACACCTTAGGGCGCTCCCAAAGCGGACCCTGTGTGAAAGTAGCGATTCACATTTGATTTGAATCGCTGGAGGTTAAATCCATTTGGAAAACTTTCTGGAGAGGTTTATTCCACATGAATGCAGTTCTCCAGATGAAAGAGTTCTCAAACAGTCAAGTTCAAAGTGTACTGAGTTGAACCTCAAAACGATGAGCCGCCACAGGCCGTCGTTTCTTTCTGATATGTACCGCTCTTGGTGAAATCAAAAGTGACAAGTTACTTGAATACCTTCCGTGAAGGTATCTGTAGAAGAGAGATAAATCTTCAACTTCTTTTCGATATTCCAGGATATTGAGGTTGCACGTGATCTTCTTTTCTCCAATCAAGTGGATGGGTCTTTTCTGGATGGAATTCAGCAACTTCAAGTTATGTTTAGGAGAAGAGCTCTATACATGAGAATAATACTCCAAAGAAGGTCCTATCTCAGCTTAATAAAGCATCCAAAGTTGCTGAGGAGTGTACAGTTTTCTGGTTCGGAATAGTGTTCAGAGCTTTTCAGAAGCAGCCTTTGCAATTCCAGTGACATGATTGTGCCAAAACATATTAGTATCCATTTTAACACCCAAGAAACTAATCGAAACAGAAATATGACATTATTATATCTGGTTCGGAGACATTTATCTTCTTAGAGGAAACCGATGCCTGGGTTTTCGTAGTATTGAATTGAACCTGGGTAGTTTCACCTCAGTTCAAAATCACTTCTAGATCCTCATCAAGATATGCAACCTCCTGCTGCCAGTGAAGATGTGCCTCCGTAACCGAATTCCTGGAATCCAAATGGAATGACGAGACAAATGTGCTGTCTTTAGCAGAGCAATATATTGGATTCTTGGTTTTTTCCAATAAGACGTTGATATACAATTAAAAGAGAGTTGGAGACAATATAGATCTTTCGGAAACACCTGCGTTGATACGCATACACAGAAATGATCCGAAAAGCCATAGCATCTAAGTTTGGCCAGCAAATCTCCATTACACACACGGTCAAAGGCCTTACAAATATCAAGCGTGACCGTTTTTGATTCTCCATGTTTCTCGATAGCGTTATTTCAAATGTGATCGAATACGATAGAAGGCCGTCTGTTGACCTATGTTTCCGAAAGCCATTTTGATGACAACTCAAGATGGTGAAGCCTTTCAAATATTTGAGGATTTGGTGATTTATGACTTTCTCCATGATTTTTGATATTACTGACAGCAAAGCTGCTGTTTTATAGTTATTTGAAATATTTTTTCTTGCCATTTTTGGGAATAGGCTAAACGCGAGCAATCTTCCAACAAGAAGGAAAAACTCCTTTTTTGTAAGACAGGTTGGAAAGTCTGCAAAATACTGGTGCGAGTTCATTTGCGTACTTTTCAAGTACGATGACGGGCACTTCATCAGGGCCAGATGCCTTGTTGATATTAAGTTACTAGGTATTGAACGCATACTAACAATGGATTTTCGAATATTCAAACTCGGGCGCCCCCCGTAGGGGTAACGGTGCATTCTTGATAAAAATTGCTTTTTCATCACTGTTTTGCCGTACTGCTATATTATTGAAGGCTGAATTTTTTTATGTATGTTCTTTTTATGTTATAGATATACAATAAGAATGGATTTCAATATATTCTAACGGGGAATTCCCCACTGGGGATGAAAGAAGCGTTTACATATGAAAATTACCTTTTCATCACTATTTCTCCGTACCAGTATTTTTGGAAACTGAAAATTTGTTGAGTTCGTTTCATATTATAGATATGCAATAAGAAAGGATTTTCAAATATTTCAACTGGAGTACCAGCCACGGGAAAAAGGCGCACGTCCATGAAACAAAATTTTCTTTTCATCACTTTTTCTCCATGCCCTTAAATTAACGTAGGTTGGATTTATATTTAGTATCAACATTGCACCCGTGCAAAGCCGGGGCGATCGCTTGTTACAGCTATGAAACACTCATTTACTGTTTCAATAGATTTTGAGTTTGTTGCCAAAGTGTTTACAACAGTGAAACATTTTGAGTTGTGTTGAATTTTGAAAGAGGGGAAAGTGACCGGCTGGTTGTATTTTCTAAATAAACGGATTCAAAGAGGCCTCAAATGAAGACGTTTCCAACTCAAAATTCATTAGATCATCGATAGTATCGATATGATAGAGATACCATTTGCTCATGAATTTCATCAAAAAAATATAATAGAAGAATGTTCTTAAAAAATACTAGCCCATACAGTAACTTGTGGCGGTTTTGTTTTTTTTAATATATGTAGGAATAAAAAACTAATCAATATAGTTTATTGCATAATTTTCACTATAACTTTTATTCATAGTGAAAATCATACAATGAACTATATTGATTAGTTTTTTTTTAATATGGATTTTCATCAAGTATCGGCCAGTTCTATTCAAATATGTAGAAATTTCTGCAACAGTTTCTGTCATCTTCTGATTATACTTATTTGATTGCCGAAAAGCTTCCGTAAAGACATTTTTTGTCTAGTTTAAAGAAAGTGTTTCCTGTACATTTCATACAAAACATTCCAATTCTACCTAGCAAGTAATAAAACTGCAATCAATCGATTCACTGAGTTGTCAGAACAGTTTTCAAATATTTTGATTTATTTGTTAATTGAAAATACACTTTTTTTTGTTCCGATTCCACACTTATTTTCATATTGAACACGAGAATAATGCGATCAGAGATAAGTATTAATTTAAACAAAACTTTTTGTTTGATACAAGTGGTCTCAAATTATGATAATTCCAAGGCACATTGATTCCATTCTTTTTTCGAATTTGCAAACATTTTGGAATTTTCTTGATAAGTTCTTACAGGTAACATTTTTTTATGGAAGGAGCATTTTTATTTTTTTCTCAATTTTGCAAATTCATTGCCGAATCCTAAACAATATTTGGTTCAACTTCAATGCCTGAGTATCATCCAAATGTATTCCTCCACTAAGCTGGTTTTAAAGCTTACTCAAATGATAAATAATTTCACATAAATCATCTCTAGATAGACCGAACTTTACTAGAAGATATTCAAGAGGGAAGTTTTTATATAGGCGCCTTGTATAATAATGATGCCAAATTTTCAATTATGAATACCAGATTTTAATCTATTCCTCATCATTATTGAATGGGTCGTGACATTGTATCTACTCCCATCAGTAATTGATTAGTTTGTCATATTTTTCTCTGAGTGGAATTCTCAAAATATTCTTCATTAGTACGTACGTGTCTGAAAAACCATATCCCTGAAATGTATCTTCATGAATTTTAAATTTTGAATTTGAATATTCCGTTCAAAATTCTTCAATCGATGCTTTTGAACTTCACTTGATTTGCTTCCAGGGGAACAACTTTTTTATGACAGTTGTGCAAGTTTTCAAAATTCTCTGCACACATCAATTTCAAAGTTTGCAGAAAACTAACCCTGACCATGTTATGAATAGAATAGTCTATACACGTTTATGTAAATAATTCCTATTATTCCGGCAGGCGAATCCAATTTCATCCTCAAGAATTTATAATAAATTTGATGAAATTCCGGGCGGCATGATTATGCGGAAAACGTTAGATTGAAATATTTAATTGAGAATTCCGAAATAGTTCGGATGCAACGGAGATGTCGTGATGTTTTTTTAAGGATAAAATACAAGCACTACAGGAAATCCTTAAGGCGCTCTTAGAGCGGTCCCTGGACAAAAGTAGTGATTTACATTGGATTTGATTCAGGGTATGTTTGGGAGCAGAGCTCCATACTAAGAAAGGTCTGATCTGAGTCATAAAATTTAAATTTATCCGCCCTGAAAATCATATGAATTATAATTATCCATCTTCTAGGTCATATATTATCAAACAGTGCACATATCACACATATTGACCCTTGATACTGACATGAAGAAGCTGGACTGCCCCATTGGTATGTCGAGAATTTCGTTGAAAATTTTTGGGGCCTACAAAGCAATTACCTGTTGACAGAAGGATGAGGTAAAAAAAGAAGGACGACATGAGGATGAGGTGAAGCTCGCCAGTATAAAGAGACAGGCTTACCTGGTTCTTTCCTGTGCCGCCATCAGCAGCCATGGAAATTCTTTCAGACATAATCCCTCTTTCCAAATTTCTGAAAAAAAGAAGACCGACATTATAATGGATGACACAGACCTGTGGTACACCCGTCTAGCTTTTTATTAAGATATTTCCAGTAAATTTGGAATATTGAATATGCTCACAAATGGGCACTTTTTGACGCAATGGAAGATGCTTCAACTTACGAATTTTCCGGATATGATTTCCGAAAGGAACACCAATATTTTCGAAATCTACATAATTTTCTTAAAACAAGGATTTTCCATTATTGATATTTGAACAATGGATTGAAACACATGGTTTTTTCAGTTAGCCTGCAAAGATCATCTTCTAGGCCCACGCGGGTTATCAAGAAAGTTATCATTGAGAAAAATAATGTGGGTAATTGATGACTCGGTCATTTTGTGGAAATTCATGATCACTTTAATGAAATGAATGAAAACACTGTTGTGTGATTTTCACTAGTTATTTTATTTTTACGGCCGGTTTCGTGTGATATCCCATTATCAAGTATAAAAACTAAGTAATACATTTGAAATCTAGAAATGTGGTTATGAAGGGAGCTTCTAGGTAAGATGGATAGGGTGGCAATTGAATGAAAACGGATGCCAACTATGAAAATTTAACACTGAAGATTCTACCAGGATTGTCAAACTTATGAATTAAAAAATGAACACCTACATTAATCGAGTTGCTCGTTTAAGGTTATATATTCATTTTTTTTTTCTTCTATCACATATCTGTAGGATTTTGAGATTATCTTTACCTTGCTGGTTTTTTTATTCTTGCAGATGTTCATACATTCTAGATTTTTTGTGCAAACAGACGTGTTCACGCAACCTTACGTCAATATTTCCACCGAATATACTGCAGAGCATTTTCCCCACGAGAAATAATGAAAAAATCATGTATACATTGAATAGTTTATGAACAATAGTCAATATCCCAAGCTCACCTACCACCTTGCGAAGCATCTAGCCTCCTCTAACCTCATGTGGGAATGAGTACCTCCTACGTAAAGGATTCGACATACTTTGTAGGTGAAATTAGGGACTTTAGTCTGGAGCTGATATTCCGGTCAGCTTCGATGTTGTCCCACTGGAAGACTCTCTGAGGGGATAGCCTACTTGTATCCAAGTGATATCGTCAGACTCTTTAGATCATGTCTCACGAGGAATAACTGGATAGTGAGGCAATGGGAAGTCCACTCAGCCCAGTGATAGTCGATTACTTCATGGAACGGTTTAAAGGGAAAGCAATTAACACCTATAATCAAAATCGGTCTTGTGACTACGTTACGTGGATTACACCTTCGTCATCTGGAAACATGGAAGAGGCGCTCTGAACCTATTCCTAGATCATTTAAATTCTCAACCTCCGAATATGTGAACCAGAGCATCTAGAAGGGTCTATCAATAGAATTTTGGCGTTTTCTCAATTTATCATATGTCCATCATCTGTTGTCAGAATTTGCCTTGCCAATTTGGATTTTTCATATCTCAATATATTATAGTAGTATTCAGATTTCTTGATTCTCAAAGATTCCATGGTCTCACCTGTATTTGTCTGACCACAAACACAGAAAACATTGTGAAACTTTTTTTATACTTTATATCCTCAATTCATGGTTTCAGTTGAGTTAATGGAACTCTTGAACTTTCGAGATTAAAAAATCGTCAAAACGTTTAATTTTGAATCGATCATAATCATCTCTTCAGTAAGAAAAAAATGACTGTTGTCGTGTATATTGTGAACAATTTTGTAGTTTTTGATTTATGCGAGGGAGTCGACGCCTCTTCAATTTGGCATTAATACAATTTTCTACTATTTTTCAAGTGGAGTGGAGTGGAGCCAAGTTACCGAAACGCCTTTTAAAATGAGTTATATACTTTTCTGCAAGTCTTGTATCATTTTTCTGAGATATATAGGCAGAATTCATGGTAACAATTGATACTGGCTAGTTGGATGAATCTCTAACAGAATTTCCATACAAAAGCAGTATATGTAGGATAATTCAGTAACTTTCCATCTGTATTTGAATAATTCCAAAAAGTTTTGTTTTGATTCCAGATAACATGTAGATGATAATAATTGAAAACTTTCTTTCAATAGACAGAGGTTTTCCACAAGTGACAAAGCAATAGTAATTTTCCACCTTCTCGTAAGAGCTTGAAAGTTTTGTATGAAGCAATCGAGCGAGGTCTGAAAAATTCAACTTGTCGGAGAGAGCTACAAAAATCCCCAATAAATTACAGTGCTTAGACCGGAATATTGAATGAGAAAGTGTCCGCTGCTTCTGTAAGCCTGGAAAATTTGATTTCAATCTCGTGTATGTCGTATCTTGGTGGAAACAGCACGATATTTGTGAAACATGAGTAGATTCGAAAACTTTGTGTCTACAACAAAATCCATTTATCAGAATAATATTCGATAAGTTCCATTTTTCTCAACAAAGTGATATCAGAGAACATCTCTTGTTCTACTCAGAATGTTTCAAAAGTCGATCACTAACAACATTATTCATTCTTTAGGTATTCTCAGGCAAATGTTGAAAATGTTAAATTGAAATAACTTTTGAGAAGAGAATAGCGAAATATAGCCAGTTATTTTCTAACGTTCATTGTTTAAAGAATGATATGAAATTGAATGAACATTATTGAAAATACTAAAAATTGCCAAACCAACTGGAGATAAAATTAGAAAGATACGAAAACACGTGATGACCTGAGTGAACTGTAATATATAAGATGTGATGTACCTCAAGGTACTGTTCTCAGTCCTGTTCTTTTTTAACCTTTATGTCAACGATGTGTTTGAACTGAACAGTGCAGAAAGAGTAATTGGATACGTCGATGATAGTACAATATTCTATGAGGCAGATATTTGGATAGAATTGAAAAACCTGGCGAAAAAAGATTTTATTCTCATAAATGACTGGTTTTGCCAAAAACTCTCAACTATCAATCCGGAAAAAACTAAACTTATTACCTACAGTTTTTTTGCCACGAAGTGGTAAATCGTCTTCGAGTAATAACAAACCCATTCTTGATATTCGAGACTATTTAAGGGTCATTTGAACACTTCAACTTCCTCCCACTCTTCCGCATCTTCTCTTAGTTTCAGTTTCAAGTGCGTTCCATATCTCCATACTAACCTAATTGAATGTATTATTATACAACTCATACTCAGCTTCTTCAAACTTTCTTTCGAAGCAGTGCTTTTTTCTGTGGAGGAATTCCTGTTCGGAATTTTTGATGTTATGTTGATGACCCCAAATATACTTCGAAATGTGTAATTTACCGGTTCCTCCTCTCTGGGTATTTTCTTGTGTTGAGCAAGGCAGACTTTCAACTACCTCTTGGTTTCACGATATAGGACTTGCCGCACTCGCATGATATTTGGTTTACCAAATTGCAGTTACACAAATTGAAGTTCAAGTGGGTTGAAAGTTGAAGATATGATCATAGGCAAAATATCTAGAAAGGAGAAACCAGGAAATTGAGAATTGTGGAGCATGTTTGGATTTACCAAAATTACGTTTGATGGTTTGAAGCTAATTTAAGAGGGAGTTGAAAGAAGCTACGAACATGTTGGATAACGAGCACTCAATCAACCTATTATGAAGACACGCAGCATATTGAAACCACTAATCAAGCGAATAAGCGATATGCCAGAGTAGAAATGAGATAGAGGAGAATAGTGGAATAGCGAAACTTATAGATATTATCAAATTTCAAACATTTGACTAGTTATCACTCGAAAATATATTAAATTCTCAAACTATCTCATGGAGTGAAATAGAAGTTTGTCTAATTTCAAATAGGAATAGGAGAGAGAAATACTTTTGGGAAAAAGCCTCAAGGATTTCCGCTTTTCCATCATCATACAAAAATTAGTTTTCTGATTTTCAGAGGGACCTTATACATGTGCAAACCATTTAATCACAGAAACTTACCCATCTTCTTCTTGTATCCAAAAAATATTTTTTTTCGGGAGATTGCGTAATGCATTTTGCGTGTCATTATTTCATTTGCATTTTCAAAAAAATGATGTGAGTTTGAGTTAGAAACTACTCATGTAGTTGAACCTTTCTGTTTTATCTTCCGTGCAAGTATATATAGCATTACACGGAGATTAGTAATTACTTTCTAATTTTCATTCATTTCTGGAACAATTCAATTATGATTTTCAAATTATTGATTCAACACTCCGGAAGTTTGAATTTTTTATATCTAATTCTCCTCAATTTCTGCAACATTGGTGAATATAAAGTAAATATAATGTAAAACTTATCTTTGGAGAAGGTGTTTGAACAGTCGTAGATTAAATTGATGTATTTAACACTTGAAATTGTAGTGAGAATTGAGTGTCGGAGTTGTGGAGAGTCATATTGTAACGAATTAAACAATTAACTGTCGCTTTCTGAATACAGACTGACTATCGGGACGAGAAGCCGGCTTATATGT